>UYYA01004252.1:0-136968 GCA_900624975.1 Angiostrongylus costaricensis
CGGAGATCGAGGACAGGGGCTTCTATCTTAGACATAAACACAATGGCAAAGCTTGGTGCCGGTCGCTGTCCTATTACCAACTTCCTTATTTGCACGAAATATTTCTCAGACCATCTGAAAATCGAGCAGTTCCCGTTTATGTTGCCTTTTATAAACGATGAAGTAAGCGTAGCTATAAAACGATGCTTAAGAAGGGCATGTCTAGAGGAATCGGTAGCGATAGTTGAAATGCCACAGGCTACTCTACGTCGTCAATTAGTTCGTAACCGCCTGTATGATCGTCTGTGTGAAGCCACAAATTGCGTAATTTGCCTTTACGACAGGGACGGTGATTGCATGAGCTCGGGTACGATATACCTGATCTCTTGTAATAATTGCGGAGATGAATATATTGGCGAAACGGGCAGTCTTTTGTGTATCCGTATAAAAGAACACCTAGACGGCAAACGAAAACTAAGACGAAGCACCCCACTAGGCACGCATAGGATACAAAGGCATAACAGACGATTTTGAAGTAAAAGTCAATATTCTTGCACAGGAGTCCAGAACACCAGCGCAAAAACTTCTTGAGGCTTTTTGGATAAATGCCAAAAACCCTACAATGAATAGCAGGGAGGAATGTCCAAAGATCATACGCGACCTGACCCCGTATGTTCGCATCAATTTCTGATGTGGGATGGTGCAGTCGTCAACCACATGCGACTATAATCAGCTGTTCTAAACTTCCTCATTGGAACTCACGTAAAAAAGCGGTGAGTTTTTCGAGAAGCTGTTGATCATGTAATTACCATAGAGTTTTTAGCCTTTTTTAAAGTGTTATTGAAGCGTTTGACCTAGTAGATTGTACATCAGTATACCCTTCCAAGCTCTGAAGAAGGCGATACTGCCGAGACGTCAGCTAGTGTTGTATTGTATTGTGTTTTTTTTATGGAAATAAATGCATACTGTATAAAAACTTCGCGAATGCTGAACAAGAAAACGACGCTGGGATATTTGTAAAATTCCGGACCGCAGATGTCTGTGGTGGGAATTGAATCTTGTTATTGCCCTTTCTTGTTGACGGTGAGCGCCTATAAAACACGGCTGGGACGAAGGCAAAAGGACACGCATGGTGTGGTGGTGAGCACGTTAGCCTCCGGAAAGCGTAATAACGAGGTTCGATCCCCGCCGCAGACATATGCGGTCCGGAATTTTGCAAATATCTCGGCATTATTGTAGTTGTATTTCACGTAATACGCTGCCATGAAAAAGAATAGACAATAAATAGAAATTGATTGCCTTATCAGAATGTCTTACTGAGTTTTTTTTTTTGATGAATTAATGCATAACGATCGGCTAAGTTTGAACCGCAACCTTGAAAATCTAAAAAATTCATTTTTTTCGATAGTTTTACGTTGACCATACATTTCGTATAGCAGTGCTCTTCTGTAACCGTCTTATCAAGGTTTAAACCGTTTTATTAAATGATTCCATGTATTGGAAACCGAAAAGTCGACCTAGTCATTTTGTGATGCTATTTCACCTTTGGAAAGTCATTGGGAGTCTCATCTCATTCCGACCCTCTACTCTTTCGTGCTGTCATCCCTGCTGAAATAATATTCTGTGCAAAATCCATTTTTATTCGGACGTTACAATGTTTTCGATTTTTTATTTTTCCACATAGAACCTTTTTTAATTCACATTTTGCCTTCATTCGGCAGCTTGTCAAGTGCAGATTAGTATTCTAGGTATCGGACCAGTAAAACTACTCCCTACCTACAATAATTTACAAAGCCTTTTTTGGACGAGTTTATTTCTCGGGCAAACTGTACTGTACACGTTGAAATGCGACACTTAGGAATACTTTGCTAGAATATGAGGATGGTAAGCACTGTGAAGGGTGCGTATTGATCGGTGGTCGGAGGCACCCTGAAATACATACGGGATCGATCCCAGGGTTCAAGGCTCACCATGCTTTCCATCCCTCCGGAGTCGGCATGTTGGTACTAGAGCTGCCTGGGAGGATCGCAGCGCTGGCTCAATACATCGGTAGGGCACCGCGAGTCATTGTAAAGGCTAGATATGCATTCAGTCACCACCAAACGATTCTTAATGAAGTGGAATGCATGGCCCATCATTCAGGGATTGATCAACGCCAGAAATTTTATCCTTTTACCCTTTAAGCACTGCCAAGACACGTGTAGATATATTTATTCAAGCCGATCTCGCCATAATTACCAGCACAGTGTGCTCGTTCATCGAAGTGGTTTCACTCAGTATGTTCTTGAAAACATTCGTCGACTTCTATGTTCATAATCTATCGTTACTATTCCAAACATTGTTTTCGAGAACACTTATTTTATAACCTACAACTTTCACAACTTACCAGTTTACTGGTAACCTTGAATCACAATCTTTGCAATGGACACCGTTTGTTTAAAATCAGCATTTCCTGCATTAAAGTTGCACTTCCTATATAGAGCAAGTAACCTTTAGTCTAGTGGGAAGGATCTAGTCAATGATTACGTATATGCATATATATATGTATATATATATATATATATGCAGCGTATATATTGTAGGTGTCTGACGAATTCGCTCATACCGATGTTGAGCTCACATGTATTGACGCTTTATTCAGGGCACGTGGACTAGGTGCATTATCAGGCGGTTTCTTATTCAAGGTGAGGCTCATACTGAAGCAACGCGACTTGCGTCAAAATTGTTTGTTTAGGTCTCTTGTAACATGGCGCGGCGTCTTCTATCAACTCAGTCACAATTGCTAAATCTCCTTGGAAAACATTTTAAATTTGAAATCGCTATAGGATTAAATGGACGCATCTGGCTGAAAGGACCTGTACATGGAGATGTAAGTGTCTTGGGATCAACTTAATATTGCAACTAATTGAATTCACGGAGTTTGACGCAGCACTTTTGTGTAAAAACGCACTCAAAGAAGAAGTCAAATCTAAACAGCTTTTGTTTCACTCTATCGTATTGTTGTTTCATCAAAAATAATTCTGTAATTTATACTACCGTGGTAAGTGTTATCCATCAGTTTGGTCAGATCGTCAATTACTCGGTTATCCCCTTTTTTGTGTTCAGCTAAATTTCTGGAATTTTCTAGTCCCTGTAATCAAAGATTCATGCATATGGAATTCTCTCACCTGTCCTTTGAGTCAAATGTTTTCTTTAAATTGATGAAAGTGAGGCTGAGCAGTCACTTGAACTTTTGATGTATCAACTGGAATGTGTCTGGAAACAGACATTTCTAAGTGAAGTCTAAACCCTCAGGTTTCATGGCACTAACGTGAAGAAATTGAGTGCTTCTCCATGACTACATACTGCGTACAGATGGCTGGCTGCTCTCTCGAAGCATCACCTGTATCACCTGTAGTCCCTTTGTTGGTCGAGTGATTCGAGTCGGCGCCAGTAAATCTTCCATTTTTCTCTGTCGCGTGCAAGAGTAGCCCAGTCGGTTCTGCTCGCTCTAGAGACTCGTTGAGTAGTATCATACTTTTCTTCTAGGCTTTCCGTGAAGAATTCTGACCGTCGTGTCGGCGGTCTTCTTGCAGTACATTTGAGATCCCGGGAAACCCAGCAGCTAACGGTTTTGTCCATTGGTTGTCACTCATACGCATTTCGTGTCCAGCCCACCTTATCTTCGACGGTTTGGCATACAGAACGGCATCTTTGATTTTTGATCGTTGACGCTGATCGAAGCGGATCCCTTCCTCTGCTTGTGTGACACGGGACATTTCGACTACGCGTTCGATAACGCTGAGTGAATTTCATCCTGCTTGCGCATCGACCAGGTTTCTGACTTGACACATACGCTGGGGCAGGAGGGACCGTTGAGTCGGAAAAGTGGGCACGGAGTCGTGTGTTTCTCGTTCTGTTCACTACATCCTTGATGCTTTCGAATGATCTCCAAGCCGCTCGTTTCCTTCTGCTCAGCTCTGGAGCTAAGTTGTTCATCATATTAATTTCCTGACCTATATAGACATAACGGAGGCATTCGGAGATATTCGTTGCGTTGAGCGTGAATGGGGCATGCGAAACCAATCCGTTCTTCATGAACATCGTTTTTGTGAGATTTAGTCGAAGATCAATCTTTCCACGAGTTATCAAAATCGGCAAGCATTCGCTCCGCTTGGCTAATACTTGATGTTGTGAGAGCGATGTCATCTGCAAAGCGAAGATGGTGTAATTGTCGACCATCGATTTTCACTCCCATATTTTCCCATTCCAATGTTCACATGGAAGGTGGCGGTAAATAATTTTGGCGAGATGGTGTCGCCTTGCCTAACTCCTCTTTTGACGTCAAGGTTAATATCGTTGTAGAATGGTGATACCTTGTTTGAGAAATTTTTGTACAGCTCACGAAGATTCTTAATGTACTGAGTAGGGACTCCTTGACTATCAAGGGCTTCCATGACTGCTTCTATCTCAATTAAATCAAAGGCCTTCTGTAAATCGATGAAAGTGAGACAGAACAGTCGTTTGTACTCTCGCGATACTTCATTGAGCCTTGTTATGGTGTGGATGTGGTCCATCGTACTAAATTCTTTTCGAAACCCTGCTTGCTCACATGGCTGTCCTTCGTCCAGTGTTCTGTCAATCCTGTTTAAGAGGACTCGAGTGAAAAGTTTATAGACCACAGACAGTAAGCAGATTAGGCGATAGTTGCCGGTATCGTGTAGGTCACCCTTCTTGAACAATAACACGGTCTTGCTGGTCTTTCACTGATTAAGCACTATGCATATTCAGAAACAACGTGTGAAGGTTCCAGCCAATGTTTTTACGAGGACTGGTGGGTGGTTCTTCAGGTGTTCTGGTCTTATTGTGTCCGGACCTGGTGCTGTTCGATTTTTCACCTACGAAATGGCGTGTCGGGTTTAGGGAGGGAGAAACGGTGGTACAACATATCCATTCTTTATTTCATATGACGGAAGGTGGACGTGGCCATCGAAGAGTTCTGAGTAGTATTCGTGAATGATTTTCTCAGTTGGCTTTCTTGGCGCAGTAACTGTTTTGTCTGGGCGTTGCAGTGCAATCATTTTGTTCTTGTAATTGGCGAAGCTTCGGTGGGGTTTGCGAATACCTTTTCCAGCCTCTGCAGTTTCCACCATCACTACTGCTCTTCTTTTTTTAAAATCTTCTTTATCACTTATCTGAACTGTTTTGCATGTTCGGACGTTAGTTCGCGGTTGCCTGCAGCTCGTGCGATTCCACGCTAGCGTATCAGCTCGGGTGTTTCTGGAGGCAAACGCCTCTTGGTGACTTTCGAACTCCCAGCTTTCATAGCGCTAGCCTGAAGATGTTGAATGAGCCGATCGTATCCCCAGAATAAGTCCCAGTTTGCGGTGGTTCTGGGACTCCGGTTTTTGAATTTAGTGGCTTTTTCTCTTTTCCGGGAGAAATAAAATCTTGCACGAAGGAGACGGTGGTCTGATCCCGTACAGAATTTTCGGACAACAGCGACATTAGTTAGGCAAAACCTATTTACTATATTGTAGTTTATTTCGTTATGGTACTCTCCATTGGAGACTCCCATGTCCAGCGTTGAAGGTGGTGCTTCTGGAATTGCGAGTTACCATGGACGGTCTTGGTCGCCATGATAAACTCAGATAAATACTCACCCTCTTCGTTCCATTCCAATCCGTGGGTCCCAATGTGACGTTTTTCAGACGTTGTTCTTGGTCCAATTTTGGCATTGAAACCTCCAATGATGGCCTTGAAGAATGTATGGTTTTCTCTGTAGAATTTCTCCAAGTTCATATAGAACGCTTCGACTTCTTCGTCATAGTTTGATGTCGGCGCGTAAACGACGAAGATTGTCAAAGCCGGTATTGATCCTCATCTTTTTAATCGTAAACGTCCGATTCACGTTGCAAGTTGTTCGAATGAATCGATGTTCATGGACAAACTCGTGTTGACGGGAACGTCGACGCCGCCGACTCCTCTACTGTCGCATGTTCCGAGGAACAGTTCTTCGGTGTCGTGGACGGCATTTAAAGGCTGGTGTCTTCTCGTCTGGGCCAGGTCGATGACATCGTACATTGCTCTTCTTGCTGGTATGTGCAAGTTTTCTATCGAGGACTCGGTTGCAAGTGTAATTGCATTGTAGATATAGATCGTCACCCTAGTTCTTTGTAATCCAGGCCGCTTCCATTGTACCTGAGATTTCAGCAGACTCTCCGTACTCGTCCTACCCAATGCAGAAATTGGGGGCTTTTTCGGTGTCAGGGCAATTGGGCCCGTTTTTCTCCTTTCTGTGTTTAGCATTTTCATACCCACGTATAGCTTGCTGGGCTCTGAAGATGGGGACTGAGTATACTCATGGGTAGCTTGCCAGGCTCTCCGAGAGTGGACATGGAGCTTATTTGTTGGAGGCGACTCCTAACCGCCTCCCATGTACTTCCCAGTCGCTTGATTGCAGGCTTTTGACCGAAAGGGTCCGTAGAATACAATCCGCATAAGCGAGAACGCACCCACACACGCGTGTATTGAATACGTCTCGTAAATACAGTATGTATGTGCCAAATCAGCACAGCAGAAACAGGGAGTCCATCTCTGCATCCACCTGCGTCTCAGGGATGGAAAGGCCGCTTTTGGTCCGCGATTAACCCTCTATCCGCCACATGGGGACGCTCCATGTAGGCTCGCAACTAACCGGCCGGAGATCCTTCATTTAAGGGAGCTCCGTGGTTCGAAGCATGCATTGAACTTTTTTTGGACGGGACTCATAACCAACTCCATTGTACTTCGTAGTCACTTGAATGCAGGCTTTTGATCGAATGTGCTTGTAAAATGCAGTCTTCGTGCGTGACGGCCACGTACGTATGCCTTCATACAAACAGGTGTGTGTCTAATTGACGAAGCAGGAGTAAGGACTCCATTTCCTGGATCCACTTACGTCTCAGGGAAACACAAGACCGCTTTTGGTGCGCGTTTAAACTCTTGTCCCCCATCTGGGGACGCGCCAAGTAATCTGGCTCTTGACTGATTTGAGGGACGGTACCTTTATCATACATTGACAAGAACGAAGTGATTATCAGTACAAAATGATTTTGTGAAAGCCTTAAAAGAGACGTTTTACAAAGGATTTACTGGAGAAGAAGTGTAAGACGTTGGTTTTTTCTTTCCAAGTGCGAATAAAACTCGTGTTTCTTTCATTTCATTTGTTTTGAATTTAAAGAAAAGTTGTTTGCAGATTATCACTATTCACAACATTATAAAATGGTCTGAATATGTGCTAGAATGTGATATGTCAAAATATGTCGAAGATGGAATTCGTAATTCAAAACCTATTGCTGTGATGGAAAGTGCAGTCGAAGAAAACGCAGAGGAACGAAGTGTCTAAAGAGATCTTTTTGAGAGCTCTTTAAAGAGTCTTTTTCTGTTCTGGATGTTTTTCCTAGGTTGCTAAAATGGTGTCGTGCAATTTATTAGAGCAACGTCATAAAGAAGATAAGGCTGCTTAGGATGCTTGTTTTGGAATTTTTAAAGATCGTTTCAATGGTGCGTTGTGTGGTTTGCTTTCCGCTCAATCTACTTGATAATTTCCACTGTAGATCTGTTTAAAGAATTCTTGTCTGAAATTGCGTTCGAAGATTGCTGTCAACTGCGGTGTCGTTTCAGCCTACTCCAAGTACATTGTAATCAGAAGTTTCCTCCTACAAAAATTTTGAAGAGAATTGTCTCATCGAGCATTCCTGTCTTTTTTTGTTAGATCGCATATTTTGTCAAGTGGTTGTTCCTATTTGCGTATTTCGTTCTTTGTTGTTGATTGTATTTAATAAATTTATCAATTTTGGATTTTTTTTTCAACTCTATGCGGTTTTCGTGCGCATATTTCTTACCCTAAAAGCAGTTTATATCACTTAAATTCTTCCATTATACTATGAAGGTAATGTAGAATTTCATAACAGCCGTCTTTTATACATGAGTTTAGGTTTTTCTCCTTGGGTTACGACGAGAATGGGATCGAGTAGTTTGTTAGAGCAGCGTCAAAAAGAAGATAAAGCTGCTTGGGATGCGTATTGGCAATTGCGTGACTTAGATTCACGAGGTACAATATTCCCCAGATTTAAATACTACGCACAGAAGGCGTTCGATGCTCCTGCAACGTGGTTCAGAGGTGAGTGTAGTCTGATTTTCGCTTTCTTTTTCTTCCAGTTGTATATGCTGAAGTTGTAGGGAGTAGTAAGTCGTAGTTAACACTTTCGCGACGATGTGGGGTTTGTATTGACTGACAAGTTGCGGATGTACTGTGGCATGGTTGGGTTTCCATTCATTTTTCCGGTGGCTCATGGCAGGTGATGAATGCTATGTTCACCACTAATTACGTTACAAATGACTGTTTATTGTAGGAGTTTGTTGCACGGCCAAGTACTTACTTGGATACTTGGACGGTCCGTCTTCACGACCTGTGCGGACCCAGCACATATGCCATTCGTTCCTTTCTCTCGAAATCGTAGTCCATGGTGGTGGTCTTGTTCGAGCATGGTAGCGCTTGCGAGTCTCTTACCGTGATCTGTAAAACAACTGCAGCTGCGGGTACAGCTGATTAACTTTGTTTACGACCACGTCCGCTTAACACGTAGGTGGCCGTCCTATGAGACGTTTGCATTCTCTTGGAGTACACTATACTGTTCTTTTCGTCCATCTGTCGTCTGCTCTTCTCATTATGTGACCGGCACATCTATGTTTCGCTGTCGATGTATATTCTCCTGGATCTCGAAAGTGTGACAGATTTCGAAGGTTAGAGCTTCGCATTCCGGTTAAATATTGAGAGTGCCGGTCATATTTCGGAAGACATCGCTCAAGCGCTCCGTGAGTAGTTCGAAGCATTCCTGACGTAGTTGAAGTATCAACCCACGTCCTGCAGCATAACAGAGCGCTAGGAGGACCGTAGAATCGAGATGAACCCGGATTTTCGGGTCCTTTAGTTGGTCGGTGGCTTCTTTGAGAGGCCAGAATGCGGCCCGAGCTGCTCTTCTTCTTTCTAGTTCCTCGGTCATGTTGTTTTCCATGTTCATTGATCGCCCAAGGTATACGTACGAGGTGGAACGGGGATTGTGGAACGGAAAAGGTTGGTGTAGAACGTTTCCGCTATTAATTCCATAGCATGGCTGGAAGTTTTGACGATCCCATCTTCGTTCATCAGGGCTGACAACGGAACATTGTAATCACACAAGTCCCGACGGCATTTTTTCAGACTGCTTTCTCTGCTGCTTCCAGTATTTACTTCTGCTTGTACCGTTGTAGATCTTCCTGCAAAGCTCTTCTGCAGCTGGCATTTATTACTAGCCATGCTAAACGTGTTGCAGTAGGATCATGCTTCAGTTTCCTCCTCTTTTCGAGCAATTCCTTAGTAGTGATGGTGATGCGATCCGATTTCCTTGCTTGAGGAACTGAGGCGAATTCGGCACAGCTTTTCAGTCCTCCGGTAAGCAGCTCATAGTCTTCGGTCAGGTCTTCTTTAATCTGCCAGTCACGTTTGGACAGGACTTCGTTCAGAATGTTTTCGTCGTATACAGCTAGACTTTTTCCTCGTGGTCGATGAGGAGAGTTGTTTTCCAGCTTGCGGCTGAAACGAGTCTTCGCGCGAAGAAGGCGGTGATCGGAACCAGTACAGAATGCCGGTACTACCAATGTGTCAAGTAAGCACCATCTTCTGTTTGTCAGAATATGGTCGATCTCCTCATGAGTTATGCCGTTGGGAGACTCCCATGCACAGCGGCGGTTTTCTCTTTTCTGGAAAAACGAGTTTCCATGAAAAAGACGTGCTGCCAACAGGAGTCCTGCGAGAGGGTTCCCATTCTCATTTCCTTCTCCTAATCCAAAATTTCCGATCCGGTATTCTCTCTCGTTGGTCTTTCCTATTCTGGCGTTGAAGTTACCAACAACAAATTTATGATATTCTTTATAATTGCGGATGACTTCCTCCAACTGATAGTAGAATGTATTTAATTCGTACTCATTAGCTTCGTCGGTCGGTGAGTAGCAGTTGATGATAGTGATCTTCTTATGATGTGACAGTTAAAGACGGAGGACGGCTATGCGAGGAGAAAGGATCTTGTATGAGTCGACGAGATGGACAATGGACTGGTGGACGACAAAGCTTATGCCGCCAACATTTCGTGACGCGACCTTTTCTCCACAAATCACAAGAGTCTTGTTGTTTAGGTGGCGTATGTCGGTCTTTTAGATTTTTGTTTCTTGTAATGCGATCACATGAAATTTAATGCGATCTGCGGCTACAAGAAGGGCGTGAAGATCGGCGTTTATGGAGAGTGTTCTGGCATTATACGTGCATAGTATGAAATAATCTCCATGGCGTGTCGTGCGCGTGTTCGTCAAATCCGGTTCCAGTGACGTCCTGCGTAACCCGAGTTTTCTGGCCTCTCACCGCCTGACGTCATTGACGGGAGCACCCAGTGTGCGGGGAACTGAGGCAGGCCTATTGCTGCTCGTGAACGTTGGTCCTCCCTGGAGTCCTAACGTTACCTTGCAAGGGCGTGTCCAAGTCTTCACCACGATATGGATCAGAAGGAGGTGTGTTTTCGGCGACGAATCCGTCGCTCGGTCTTCCTACTAGCTGATTCGGAGAGATGTTAAAACCGAAATGAGAAACGAAAGTGGGAATGGTAAAGTAACCGACCGCTCAAGGACGATGTAGAAGCCGAAAGACCAAGTAGGCCAAGTACTAGTGCTTTTGAAAGAACATACTCATATCAGAGACTGTTGGTGTTTGACGTACGAAGATCTCTATTGTACTTGGGTATCGAAGTTCAACGATTATCACACTTTTTGACTGTGATGTAATGGTAAATCTCTGGAGGTGGATGAATAAACATAACTTTATTGTAAATGTATCCTTCAAGGCAACTTCCTGTTCGCCAATTACAATGAAGTGACAGTGAATTACTGGTAAAAAATTGGATTAAGTTTGACTTGAATAAGGTCTGTGAGACCACTTATTGAGTGTGAACCGATGAAACCTGTTGTGCGAGCACCCACAGAGAATCACTAATGTATTCGAGGAAACGTCAACCGATATGGACAAGAGAGGAATAAGTCGTGTGTACTGGCAACTGTTTAAGAGGTGAAAAACTTATTCATCTGTTCTTCCACTTGGTCACTTAAGCATGAGTGCTAATATCTAATGTGGCAATGTGTAGAAAGTGGAGATTAATGAGTTCAAGAGCGAACTCTACTTGAGCTTTATTTAGTTAGTGAGAGCACACATAGAAATAGCCTTGTGTTGGAAAATATCGGTCAACAATCAGGGATAAGTAGATGTTGAGTTGGCTGCTACAAGCAGTCATCTAGGCATGATGCTCCCAAATCTGCTAAATTACGTACGAGGCACTAAGCGAAATACAACCACAACGTTGCTGAGATATTTGCAAAACTCTGGACCGCAGGTGTCTATGGTGGGGATCGAACGCGCTATTATCCTTTCCGGGGAGTAACGCGTTCACCACCACACCATGCAGGTCCCTCGTTTCGCCTGTCTCTCAGCTATTTCTATCGAACTTTGCCACAGCAATCACCCGTCAGCGGGGTTGATCTGGGGAGCGCAAATCGGCATAGAACCCAGTTAAGCTATGGCTGTAGTTGAAATCACAATGTTTAACGTTTTGTTTTCTGCCTTCTATAATTTTCATGGCAGGTTTTAATTGTATTCAAAATGCGTCTAAGTATTGTACGTCGAAGAGATTACAGGTTATGGTGACTGTAGAGGGTGAAAAAAAAAACAAATATTACATGATTACAAACACTATCTTGTGAAATGTCAATCACATGTTTTAAAGTGCAAGGTTTACAACATTAGTAAAATGTCATGGGAATAAGAATGAAGGTTGTCTTACTTACTTGAATACCTTGACAGTCCGTCTTCACGAGTTGTGCGAACTCCAACACATTTGCCATTTGTTTCTTTTCCTCACAGTCGTTGTCAATGGTGGTGGTTTATAATTCCGTTGGATCCACAATCCCTCGTACTGAAGATATGCATACGCCCTTACAAGGTTAAGTCAGGGCTCCAGAGAGGATCAAGCTGCCCAACCAGTAATAGGCCCGCCGCAGTGAAGATTATCTAGTGTTCGCAATGCACAACTCGTTGAAATGCACAGATGAATGGACCATGTATGTACGCCTAGCTCTTCTACGTATTATAGACATATCTGTACAAGTTTCTTTAGTGATCTATCATCTTATCTTGGTGATAAATTCTCTTGGATCGCGAATTTTGGTGTGCAGGTACAGTATCCGTGCACACCGGCTGTGGAACTCAAATCTGCTGGGTAAACTGATCCGAAAATTAGTTTTGGTTTATTTTTAAGGGTATAATAGAGCTTTTCCCGATCGAACCTCCCCACAGCATCTGTGTTGGGTAAGCAGTCGAGTGGTTAAAAAAATTGCAGCAAGAAAAAACAGAACCTGCGACAAGGTAAACGATCACCTCACTTTTATCACCTGTAATCCAGTTGAATGTCATGTGAATGGAGTGGGCGCCAGTAAATCTTCTATTTTTCCCTGTCGCGCGCAAGAGTAGCCCAGTAGGTTCTGCTTGCTCTAGAGACTCGTTGAGTAGTATCATACTTTTCTTCTAGGCTTTCCGTGAAGAATTCTGACCGTTGTGTCGGCGGTCTTCTTGCAGTACATTTAAGATTCCGGGGAACCCGGCAGCTAACGGTTTTTGTCCATCGGTTGTCACTCATACGCATTTCATGTCCAGCCCACCTTATCTTCGACGGTTTGGCATACAGAACGGCATCTTTGATTTTTGATCGTTGATGCTGATCGAAGCTTCGGATCCCTTCCTCTGCTTGTGTGACACGGGACATTTCGACTACGCGTTCGATAACGCTGAGTGAATTTCATCCTGCTTGCGCATCGACCAGGTTTCTGACTTGACACATACGCTGGGGCAGGAGGGACCGTTGAGTCGGAAAAGTGGGCACGGAGTCGTGTGTTTCTCGTTCTGTTCACTACATCCTTGATGCTTTCGAATGATCTCCAAGCCGCTCGTTTCCTTCTGCTCAGCTCTGGAGCTAAGTCGTTCATCATATTGATTTCCCGACCTATATAGACATAACTGGAGCATTCGGAGATATTCGTTCCGTTGAGCGTGAATGGGGCATGCGAAACCAATCCGCTCATCATGAACATCGTTTTTGTGAGATTTAGTCGAAGATCAATCTTTCCACAGGCTTTATCAAAATTCTAGGGTTTTCGTTGGTAACTTTAACCATCGGGTCGGTAATCTTCCTATAATACGCTTGACATCCCGAGGAATCCAGTCACTAACGGCTCTTGTGCATCGGTTATCATTCATAAGCATTACGTGTCCGGCCCACCTTATCTTCAGCTGTTTGGCATACAGTACGGCATCTTTGATTTTTGATCGTTGACGCAGGTCGGAGCTTCGGATTCCTTCCCCTACTTGGATGAAATGGAACACTCCTAGCATCGTCCGTTAGACTGCGCTTTCAATAAGACTGCGTGATCTTTCATCCTGCTTACACAGCGACCAGGTTTCTGACGCGTACAATAAAGCAGGATGAATCATGGAGTCCAAAAGGTGGGCACGAAGTCGGGTGTTCTTAATTCTATTCACTACTTCTTCGATACTCTTGAAAGCTCCCTGAGCCGCTTGTTTCCTTCTGCTCAACTCAAAGGTAAACGATGTGAAATAAAATCGGTTGTATTTGTCCCATATTAGTCGGTTTGTCCGAAAATTTATCGAAATGCGTATATGACTTCTCGCTAATGTGGGAAATATAGTACCGCTTCCTTGAATCAACGGCGAAGTGGAATGTAAGGCATGGTAACATAACTTTATTTGAAATTAACTTAATGTCTATTTTAAATCAATGTAATGTTGCCTAAACCTTACTGTTTGATCCGGTGGCTGTTTAGAAGAGCAATGTCGTACGCTAACGACTAAACTTCGTATTTCGTATTATATTTAGGCTTTTAGAGGATTTCAGTATGGAGAAATATTTCACTTGAAAACCTTGGGAAAAACTGGATAAAATTACGTCGAGCTTCTCCAACTTTGGACTTTTTCTTTATGTTTGCGTCTCAGTAAATGTTTAGAGGAATGTATCTCATGAATTGCTGATGATTTATAACAGTGTCCAAATTTTGACTATTAATGTTTCGAAGCATTGAGATATGGAGCATGTTCTATGGGCAATATCTTTTACATATTTTGAAAACTTGCAAGTTGTTCATATAGGTTGGTAAAACATGCTCCAACGATGTGCTCCCACCAAAGACCATTTGCTAGTTGTGTACTACCATCGTTGTTTTGTACAGGAGACCATTTACTTACTTGGATACTTGGACGGCCCGTCCTCAGTGGTTGTGCGGATTCCAGCATATTCTTCATTTTTAGGAGTTTTACTGGTTTAGCCTGTGTTTCACTAGAGTCCCGAGGTCAGCTTGGCCAAGTCTGCCCCAGGTCGTCAGTAGTATAGGCAGTTGCCGTCCTTGTGGATCGGACAGAGGTTTGCCACTATGCAACTAGTTTGATACCAGGACGATGGTGGTTCCTGGTATTGATTTACTTCTAGCTGGGCTTCCTGGTGAAAACCCCGCACTCAGCCTGGGGAGCCTGCTGGGAGAATGAATCACCTTGCTGTAGATTGCAGCCCGATTCCCAGGAACACCTTCTAACCACGATGAGGCGGGAGAACAGGAGAGTATTTAGGAGTGTTAACGCGAAAGCACAAAAAAACCTTAGCAAAGTTTTGTTTTCTTCGTTGGGGATTTCTACGAAGCCCGTTTATATTCGGCTTCTACTTGTAATCTATCCATGTTTATCCAAATATACGGTGTTTGAGAATAAAACTTTGATCTGCACCATGCATGTAGGCCAAGAATAGTTTTGTGTAGATGTGTCATTCTCTTTTTCAGCACTTACATCTGAAGAGAAATAGGAAGAGAACGGCACATTTATAATCCAGTGCCGAGGTTAGTAGAAAGTCGATCTTGGGAATTGTTAAGAGTTATGTCTAGTTGTAATTACGATGAGTAGTGTTATTGACACCCGGAGGCTTTTCGTAGATAGTTGTTGGTTGGACTTGCTTTTCTTATATTACCTTGACCACTAATTTAGCGGAACATTGTCATATTTCCCATTGCCATCACTTACATTGTCTAGCAAATTTGGTTCTTTTAGAGGCGTTCAAAGCTAATTGAAAATCTATTAGAAAAAAGTATATTCTATATAACTACAAGGATGCTGAGATATGAGCAAAACTCGGAACTTCAGGATGGTTTCAAACACGCGACTACCCTTACCAGGAGCTCACCTGCTATCCGTCACATCAACTGAGGCCCAGGCTATGCATTTCTCTTGGCCATATTTTTACCCCATAAGTGGTATCAGCAATCCCCCTTCTTTCTGTTATTTCCCTTGAGGTACTGTTGAATGATGTGGACTCCCGTTGAAGGTAAGACGTGATTTTTGTATAAAACAAGACCACTCTGTTCAAAGTCAGACGAACATATTTGTATCAGACGTCTTAAGGATTAAAACCCTGATATGGTAATTTTTATTAACAAAGAAACTGGCGTTTCGGCGGATTTCGCCTTCTTCGGAGCATGTGAATGTCAAGTTATCTGCAATCTTGTCAGTGAAACACGTCTATAACGGCAGCAGAAAATTTAGGAAACCTAGATTCCAATCGCATTAGGAGCAAAATTGCGGCTTCGCACACTCAGCGCTTTCTGCGAGTTTTCCACTGAGTATTTCACATGAACACCAGCTCCACAGTTCACATGGATAGGTAATAGTTTAGCTCTTTCAAATTAAAATGTCAGTTTGAGATATTGGTCTGAATTCCAAGGATCGGGGAATGAACCGCAGATAGGAATGCCTCGTCTTCACGCGTAGTCTCGCACAATATCTCAGACTGATTTCAATGTAGGAGAGGTGCATTGCACATTCATGTGAGCTCTGTACAGTTGGGTCTTCACGTGAACATTCAGTGGGCGACTCTTAGCGATGAGTATGCGAAGGAGCTATTTTGATTCCAGTGTGATTGGAATCTTGGCCTGTAATTTTTCTGTTGG
The DNA here is from genome assembly GCA_900624975.1 of Angiostrongylus costaricensis. Classification (NCBI taxonomy): domain Eukaryota; kingdom Metazoa; phylum Nematoda; class Chromadorea; order Rhabditida; family Metastrongylidae; genus Angiostrongylus; species Angiostrongylus costaricensis. The sequence continues at coordinate 16,078 of UYYA01004252.1, forward strand.
GGTGGCGGAGGTGTTTAGCTGAATAGTTTTCAGTAATTTTGATCTCCACATGCTCTAAAGATGACGAAATCCACCGAAAGATTAGCTTTTTTGTGAATAAGGAATAAAGTAACAACTTCATCTATGCTCATTACGTAAACGACGTATTCTTGATCATACCGAGGTTAAGGCAAAGTTGGCCTTGGGAATTACCGATACAGTGTATTGGTAACCCCTTATATCATTATGTAGACTAAATATGCGTTCAGTTAACTCTAAAATGCCTAGTGAAATCGAATGCTTAGCGCATGATATAAAGAATGGGTCGACTCCATAGAGCTTGTCCTTTCTAGATATCATCTTCTCATGACTAACTTTTGGAATTCTTTCAAGAATTCCAAAGCATTGTCTTCCTTTGTTGGTATTTTCTAAAATAGCTTCTGCCATTGTAAGCCATTGCTCTGTATTACTGTTACCAATGTTAGTGGGAATTTTCAACACACTTGACACTTGACACTTGAGCGGCCTCTCCTCACTGGTTGTGCGGACCCCAGCATAATCAACGTTTATCGGAGATTTGCTGGCTAAGCCATTGTGGCTCCTTGGAGTCCCGACGTCAGTCTGGCCAAAGTCTGCCCCAGGTCTTCACCACCACGGGCGGTCGGAATTTTCAACAACGTGTACTAATGGTAAGCATTTGCTGAGATTTTGAAGAAACTCCACCTGATAATTTTTCATGAATTATACATAACCTTTATCTTGATGTTAAGACAAACTTTTTTATTTCAGAAAAAATTGTGGAACCTACGAACAACAGGAATCGTTTACCGTATTATCAACGTAAGCTGACTCGTGTACCGGAAATTGATGAGTGTGGAGTCAATGACAAGGTAGGTGAATTCGTCTACGATGCCTTAATGCTCTTAATATGTGTAGAAATATACTTAAGATTCGTTTTTTCTTTTTTCTCCTATTTTGATCAAAGTCAGGTTAACTATGTCATAAAATGCCTTTAACTATAAATAATTTGTTTTGACGAAACATTTTTCCGTTGAAGGCGTGTTTCTTTGAAGCTAATGAACAATATCGTCTCGACAAAATGGTTGATGGTTTTATTCTACAGGTAAATTTTAACATCTTCTTTCCAAGAAATGTTGAACTTTCGATCGTTTTTTAAATTAATTTTTAGATTCTGCGCCACCGTGCTGACCGCTGCATGCTTTACCACAAACCGGATTTGTCACCTTGCGCTAAGGTTCGTATCTTTTTGTCTTCTTTTCATTTTGTTTCACGCTGTCACCAATATCTCTTTTAGGTTATTGAGGACTTAGAAGAGAACGAATTGAATTTTTTCATAAAATATGGTGAGTTGGGAGGGGAAGCGGACGTTCGTGATGCATACATGAAGCAGAAACACCGACTTATTTGGGAGCGACGTCACCCAGAGATCATGGAGGCACGGCAGAATGCTCTCAAAGAGCATAAAGTGAGCCGATGACCAGTGTTTTTTATGTGTACTTTCTTTTTTGTCGTTTTTTAGAGAAAGTGGAGGATATTGGACATTGGACTTAAGATGTTCTTTATTACAATTATCCATGATATACAACTAATGCATGTAGCGCCAGTGGTCGGAGGCGCACTGCAACAAACACCTGGAATCACTCTTCGCGACCATGATCCACCAAGCCTTCCATCACTTCGCGATTGGCAAATTGATACCAGTCTTGTCTGGGAGGTTAGCAGCACTGGCTCGATACATCGGTAGACCACCGCTAGTCATTGTAAAGGCCAGATATGCATTCGGTCACCTCCAAACGATGATTAACGAAGTCGAATGCATGGCGCATCTCTCAGAGATTGATCACTACCACCGACAGCCTTGTCCTTTATTTATCCTTCGTACAGCTACTGAATTGTTCTGTTTTAGCTGTTAATTGAACTTGCAGGAAAAACTAGCTAATGGGGAATTTGACTACTCATTCTGGAAGAAAGGCATGTTCTGGCAGGATAAGAAAAAATACGAAGCACCGTACGAATTTTATGTATCTAAATCACCACTTGAAGGTGATAGGCCTCTTTCAAAGGATTGGCAATATTACAAGAAGGTTTCTTCTTTCTTCACATACGTGTTGACTTATTAGAAGCACTTTATACACTTTTTTAGGTCGCCCAAGATCCGGAATTTGACAAGGAGCAAGGGAAGACGTCAAGCGTTCGTCTCTTTTAGGTTTTTTAATGTAGTATATAGTGTGGCTATAGGTATGATGCGTTGTTTGGATTTTTAAAGGATTAGCAAATTTACGAATAAACTTGTACAACCTATTTTATTTTATTTCAATTGTAATGAAAGGTGCCGTTTTGAGTTTCGGCCATGTGATTCTCATATATTTGTTTATGTTTACCGCTACACTTTTTGTGTATACAGTTGGTCATCCGGTTACTCGAGTTTCCACCTGTAGAGCTTACATTCTCCCTTCTCAGGCTGGGGATGCGCGGTGTGTTCCGCTGGCTAGTGAAGAATGAGGAACGCTACACTTTCCACAAAAGAAAAAAAAAACTATAAAGCGTTCGTTGTTGGTCAATCTCTGGGGGATGAGCTATGCTTTCGACTTCATGGAAAATCGTTACATGTGATCGAATGCATATAAGGCCTGTGCAACAGTTTCTAGTGTCACGCTAATGTATCATCTCAGCAGTACTGTCTCGCAGACAAATTTGGTACCAGTTTCCCGACTTTAGTGCGATAGAAAACTTGGCGTGATCAGGACACAGGATAGAACCAAAGCCTATGTGTGTATTGCAAGGCACCTCAAACTACTGCTGTAGCCGTGGTAGCCATACCCTATACATTTCATGTGAGATATAGTTCGCCAAGCTCTGCAGTGTGAGGGTGTTACTTATCGTATCCTCCCGGAGTAGACCGTAAAATATAGTTGTCATAGACCGTTCACCCCATGTGTTTCTCACTCACCTGATTGCTAACTTTTTGCGCGAATCCACGTGCAGGTCACGCCGTAAGTGACTACGTTTTATAGAAGTTGTAGGTTACTTCATTACAACAGAGGTAAGAATTCACACTATGAATTCTTCTGAAACATATCGTCGTCTTAGACTCGCATCAAACTTCCTCTCCGACTTCTGTTGATATGGTTTTCTATTTTCTTGAAGAAAGCTTTCGGCATTTGATTGTTCTCTTATTAGAGCAACCCACCACTACTATGCCGCAAAAGATTCAAGCATTGCTAGCCAGGTATTCAGACAAATGCATCCTTATCAGACGGTAGAACTTACTTACTTGGATACTTGGATGGCTCACCCTCACTGTTCGTGCGGGGCCCAGCATAATCTTCATTTTTTTTTTCGGGGTTTTGATGGCTTAGCCATTGTGATTCCTCGGAGTCCCGAGGTTAGCCTGGCCAAGGTCTGCCCAGACGATAGAACTACAAAGTTTTATAAAGTCTTCGGGCTATTTTTTTTTTCAGAGATCCACTCTCACCGAGACTAGGAGAAGCAGTTGTCCATCGGTATTGTTACGGGATCATACATGTTGGTCTCCTTAGAAGATGCTCCTAACAAGTTTCAGGAGAGCCCTTTATGTGCAAGGCCAATATGTTGGAAAGACAAGGTGCAACTATGTCCTGTCTAATTGCTGTTGGGTTCGCTGTTGTGATTTGTTGACTTGTTCGCTTCTTTTAGAGAATACTTTTACTATATAAACCACGAAGGGATGTTGTTTCTGGATAACTCACGTGCGAAGAATTTCACTTCTGCCTATAAAGGTGTGTTTGGACTTTTTCAAAAGACTTATTTCTACATGAATATGAATTGCTCATACACTTATGTGATTTAACAAAGTATCTGTGTAGTTGTGCTGATGCTGACAGTTTCGTTCCTTGAGGGCTTTCTAAGGATTTTTAGACATCGAGTTCCTCAATTTCTTTTATAAACAACTGCGGTTGAATAAGACTGGTCGGTTCGAGGTGAGTTCCTGTTATTGCCTAGATCCATTTACTTTCTTCTTTTTCTTTTCTTTTGGTATGTAGTATGGTCTTGATTCTTCAGGTGCATCTTATTACCATGGGCGTGTGTGGCGCAGTGGTCGGAGGCGCCCTGCAAACACCTGGGTTGATTTCCTCGCCCCTGGCCCACCAAGCTTTCCATCCTTCCGAGGTCAGCAAATTGGTGCCAGACTTGGAGGAGAGCAGCACTGGCTCGATAGATAGGCAGTCCAACGCGAGTCATTGTAAAGACCAGATATGCATCCAGTCACCTCCAAACGATGCTTATTAAAGTAAAATGCATGGCCATCCTCAGGGATTGATCAACGCCGAAAGTGTTATCCGAGAGCTTTTTTTATTTTATCATTTCGGTCTAGTGTAATTGTTTGGGTGTTTCATGCATAGCAATTCTCTAAAGTTAATTGATTCCCTTCTTCGACCGAATTTTGGTCCACTGTTTTCAAAGTGATCAATTCAGGATTTGTTTCCGTACGTCAGTCTTTGTGGTCTTGAACGAAATTTTCTGCGTTGTGACGACAGGCCCATAGTTTTTACAGAAATTCAAGATAATGGTACCACGTTACGCATTGGGCAATCGTCCAGGACATACCCATTTGAGGTGTAGTTCTTCATTCAGGTATTTTATATTCTAAAATAAAGGCGTTCTTACTCTGTTTAGCACTAAGTGACTTCTCAATGGTTTACCGCCTCATCGTAGCTGGGAGGTGTTCCTGGGTGTCGGGCTGCGATGTATAGCAGGAAATTCATGCCTCCAGGACGGTCTCCCAAGCCGAGAAAGAATTTGACGTTTCCATGAGAAAGTCCAGCTAAGAATAAACCAAAACCAGGATCCATCCCCGTTTTGCTATCAAATTAGTCGCATAGTGGCAACTATTTCTGATCCACAAAGGCGGCGACTGCCTGCGTTGGCGACGGCCTGAGACAGACTTTCGCTAGGCTGACCTGGGGACTCCAGAAAACCATGATGGCTAAACTAGGAAACATTTTAAAAAATGGAGATTATTCTGGGCCGGTACAATTAGTGAGGACAGCCCGTGCAAGAATTCAAGTAAGTAAGAAGCACTAAGTGGTGCGGCAAGATGACTGTTCGCAATCAGTTTGTTTTATATTCCAGAAGTTTTATTTCTGCGATAATCGATTTTAGCCCACGTCTTTGTCAATGTTGAAGAATGGTCGTCTGTATCACAAGGCTCCATTTGGAGGATATGGCTTAGTTATGTCGAAAACGGCTGATAAACTCTTTCCACTCTTCACTTTTGACGAATACGGGTATCCGGTTGATTTTTGTTGGCGTGGGAAAAAGCACATTCTGACAAATGAAATACGTAGGAACGTAGGGCAATAAGTGAGTCACAGTTGTTGTAAAATTAGCTGAAAGTTTTTAAATCCTTTTTTGCAGTTCACTGTTATCCTTCGTAGTATTTATGCTCATGTCATTGTTAAACAAAATTTTCTAAGCTTAGGATTAGGTAATTTGTTAGGGTTTTCAATTTGCGCATCTTCAATGGTGTTTTCTTTCCTCTTCTTTTTTCTGCTCTAATTTGAACATCTAATTACGACACCATTGTCCATTAAGGACGCTAAGTTTCTGTTTGATTTAAATAAAAAGTGTTATGACTGTTTGTTCTTTTTAAATTTATAGACTAGTTGTGATCTTTCTACCTTTACTGCTGTGCTCGAATAAGTCTCGAAAAATACGTGTTACATAGTGAAAACCGGTTTTCCTTGTGGGATGAGCGCTCCAGGAGCACCGAAAAAGTCTCGTCGCTCACATGAATGTATTCCGGATGTGAGTTAGGTTTTAGTTGGTTGATGCAAATAATCTCGATACTGGGATCATCACTGCTAGTTTAAGGAAGATGACGGTGAACCAATAGACGTTTTTTGCGTGGAGCCCAGCGATCCCAGTATTACTAAGAATGAACTTGATTACTTTCTGGAAACATTCACAGTAAGTTTTTTATACCTCAAGTAGTGTCGTATGTGGTGTGGCAGAACCTACTAAAGAAATAAAGTTGTAGATAATTAGGGGCGCATGTGGCGCAGTGGTAGGAGGCGCCATGTAAAACACGGGGGATCGATCTCCCGCCCAAGGCTCATCAAGCCTTCCATACCTAAGGCGTCGGAAAATTGGTACCAGACTGCTCTGGAAACTTAACAGCACTGGTTCGATACATCCGTAGGCTACCGCGAGTTATTTTGAAGCCCAGACATGCATTCAGTCACCTCCAACGATGCTTAATGAAGTCGAATGCTTGGTGCATCCCTCAGCGGTTGATCAACACTGAGAGCGTTATCGTTTTTTATAGATAATGAACGACTGTGGCATAGGGGCTGTCTGGCTGTCGGAGGAAAAAGCACTAGAAGTCTCATCCAGTGATGAGGCATTCTATTTTGTTGCTGTGTTTCGTGGTCGCATATTCGAGCATCTTAAGAAGATAGGTGTAAAGTAAGTTGATATTAAGCGTCTTCTAATTTCTTGAGCAGAATCACATCAAATGTCCGTTGTTTCAGTCTCTATGGAGTTCATGTTGTACGACAAACATTGAGTACAGGTGGCTGTTTACCACGTTGGGATTTTCCAGTGTATGCGCTTAATCTGACGGGCGCCTGTGTTTGCTTCACGGGCTTGTCTTTGCAAAAACGGGTCAGATTTGTACTGAATAATTAGTACTGTGTAAATATTATTATGATTATAATTTAGGAGGAATTGAAAGTAAAAATTAACTACATGAATGGTGTGGTCTCTCCTTCTCTGACTGAAAAAGTAACACATCTCGTCACCGACTACTGTGATACTGCTTCTAGGAAGTATACGGTGGGAAAATCACTTTTTTCGGCGAATTTTCTACGTAATGAGTCGTAAGTCTTGCTTGATACTTGGAGGATGGCCTCTCTGGTTGTGCTGGTCCAGCATATTCTCCATTGAATTTTGCTGGTTAAGCCGTTGTATTTCCCTGCAGTCCTGAGGTCAGTCTGACCAAAGTCTGCCCTAGGTCTCATCACCACAGGCAGTCGCCGCCTTAGTGGATCAGAGGGAGATTGGCTACCGTGCGACTAGTTTGATATCAGGATAGTGGTGGATCCTAGTGTTGGTTTACTCTTAGCTGAGCTTTGTGATGGAAACGCCGGACGCCCTCTCAGCTTAAGAGACCCTACGGGGGAGGGATGAATCTCGTCGTTGCACAGCCCGATATTTGCAAGCCAACAACTATTCCCTTGAATGTGAGTACGACCGTTTAATTTTTAACTCATGATCTGTTGTTTCCTAGTACCTTCGTATTTGTAGAGTATTACAGTCTTTATGTTAAAAAAGGAATAACGTGGACTCAGTGCTGCTATGGTTGTTCATTTTTTATCCCTTCTTTCTGGTCATCCTGCCGTTTCTTCAAAATTGCTACAGGAGGCTCGGCGAATGGGACTACCGATCATGTCTCCGTTATGGATAAACGAAGCTTGGGAGGCTGCTCAGGCCTTCTCGCTCGAAAATTTGGTATCGAACGAAGCAACTCAGCGATACCGTCTACCTATTTTCAGTAAAATGGTGTGTTGTAGCATTTATACCTAGAGGTTCATGTAAAGTTGACTATTCTCGTCACATAGTCTCATATTTGCAACAGCGAGATTTTTCTTTTCTTGTTTTTTTCTCAAATACTTCACTTCTTTTGGTGGAAATTTTTGCCTCAGTACGCGTCAACGAAGCTATAATTGTTTATTTTAAACGATAAGCTGATTTTTTTAAAGGTTATCACTGCTACTGGAGTAGGTGGAAGCGAACGTATGGATATTGCTCGCCTGATTGAACTGAATGGAGGACGGTTTTCTGGTGACATGAAGCGCAGTGAATGCACACACCTTATAGCTGACAAAACTAGAGGTGTAAAATTCAAAAAAGTGGGTTATTATTATCGTTCAAGAAACCCTTCGTATATCAGCAGTATACTATGATGCTTTTTCTCTGTTATCTTTCCGCCACTGATACTCTAAAAAGCTTCAATGAAGTAGAATTGTTTTTCAGGCTCGTGAATGGAATACGATTAAAATCGTTCGATCATCTTGGCTACGTAAATCTGTGATAGCTGGTTATGTTTTACCAGAGAGGTAGTAGTATTTTTTAGAACACAGTTCATGGGTGTTTGATAAAAATCGTCCCGGTAATGGAGAATAACTATTTGTTGATCTAGTATAGGAACGAACGGCTCATCAGTTTGTCGAGTGTTATATATTTCTTATCATCATTTTAAAATCCCTTACAGTGATTAACTCATTTTGCTCAAAAATAAGCGTTTTTCAGTGTGATGTCTTTGCACTGTTTGTTTTCTCTATGTCCTTTACTGTGAAGTACCTTAAAGCAGTTTTTTTTTCTTCAGTGCATTTGATCCAGAGAAGCGAAATAGGTGTAGTACTCCTGCTGTAGACTCAAGGATTCCAGAACATGAAGAATTGGAATACAGTGCGATCTCTGGTTTGTCATGTTGCTTATATTTACTATCATATAATATTTGTGATATAAGTGCTTGAAATGTTCTATAGCCCTTCAAATGTTCCAATGAGTTACAACTACTATAATGCTGAAATATTTGAAAAAAGTGGACCCCGGGCCAGATTCAAACCGACGATTTCCCGTTCTGGGGGCTCACTTGTTATCCACTGCACCATTGAAGCCTTTGCTTTGCCTTTCTCTCACCTAGTTTTCTACCTAAGGGTACTGTCAGCAATCACCTGTCAACGGAAATGGTCTGGAGATACAAATCGGCAATAAACCTACATAAGTTGAGGTTGTAACCAAAATCGCAGTGCAGGACTTTTTATTTACTGCCTATTATTAGCCCTGCCGTGGAAGAAAGTACTAATAGGCAGTAAAAAAAGCTAAACATACGAGGTGAATTGTTTATTCAAGCGTAGTTGCATTGGTTTTTCAAAGCCCAGTTTCTGTGGTGTTACTCTTATTGTACTTTTTTTCCCAATACCTTTGTTCTTGAACGGATTATTTTCTTTTCTTAAGGTAAAGGAGGGCGTTTGGATAACTCAACATTTAATACGCAAATTTCCAAACATGACGACTTGGACTGCGAGAGGTCACCGCGTACAGTAATGCGGTCTGTATGTACATTTTGGAGTAGTTCTATAACCTTCTGAAAATGGTATTTCGATCCAGGCCCAGTCTTCGTCGAGAATCTATCCGCCATCGTCGTGTGCAGTCAAAATCTTGCTTATCTGATCCTGTTGACCATCTAGAGGAAACTTTTTCCAAAGGCGATTTTGATTTCCTTGAAGTAGGTCACTATACCTGTGTAAATATGAATGAAATTATTATGGGAACAAGCGAGAAAGGTCTAATGAATACTTCTAGCTTTTTTAATCGCTACCAAGGAAAAAGCTGTACTTATTAGATATTGCAGTTAAATGGCGAGTTTTTAGGGTTGTCGAATATGGGTTTGCGGTGCGGATCAAACAAGGTTCGATAAGTGGAAAAGAATGCTTGACAGGTCTGTAACTTTGCCTACTTTTTAATTTACATCTTTTTGGCAGTTTGCATCGCTCCCCACTAGTTTAAGCGTTTTGATTTTTGAGCTGTTAAATTTGAACTAAAACTTTGGTTAAAGTCCAGTCGTTTAAACATATTGAAATATCTTGCTGTATGTCATGGGCGCGCGTGTGCAGTGATAGTGGATGCCCTGCAATGCACATGTGGATCGATTCCTGTGTCCATGGCCCACCAAGCCTTCCATCGTGCCGGGGTCGGCAAATTGGTACCAGACTTGTCTGGGAGGATAGCAGCACTGGCTCGATACATCGAAAGGCCACCTCGAGTCATTGTAAAGGCCAGATATGCATTCGGTCACCTCTAAACAATGATTAACGAAGTCGAATGCATGGTGCAGCCTTGAGGGATTGATCAACGCTGTGAGCTTTATCCTTCTTATCCTTTGCTGTATGTCTGCATTTGAAGGATGTTTATTAGACTTACATTCTTGTACAACCAATGTGAGTGGTATGTAACAATTTGTCATTTGTAAAAATGAATGCTGTATTATCTCTGTTTAGAAGTTTCATTTTATTTGTCAGTTTTGTTCTTCCCTCCATTTCATGCTGAGCACTTTTCTTCTTTGTTCAATTTTGTCTCTAGAAGCGGAGCAACTAGGGTGGCGAATGTAGAAGCTGCTAGCCATGTAGTAGTTATTAACGTTCCATCAAGCGAGCGTACTCGTTTAATACAAGCTCAATCTCGCGGTGTTCATATTGTTCGAGCCGAGTGGGTGGCCGCTTGCTTTATGCAGAAGGACCAAGTTCCATTAAAAGGTTTGTTTAGCTTCATGTGAATTTATTAGGTTCAAGTCAATTTAGACTTTTTCATCCTGTAATCAGCGTAGGCTTTTTAAGAGCTTGTAAGTGTTCGGTTCGTACTATCGCCAGCTCTTAAAATGAGCCGTTCTCTTACTCATTACTGTTTCGATCTTAAAACATATACCATACGGAATTCATAGACTCTGGTTTTTTATAGATCTGTGAGCTTTGTGCTCTTACGGAAATGCGGACTGTAAGAAAGGATCGTGGCGGGTTCTTATTGTGATTCTTAATGGTTTCTCTTTCCAGAGTTTTTGTGGGATCCAAGTGACAGTATTATTCAAAGTGTGTGTTCTTCCACTTCTGCGCAACGGTCCGACGAAATTCTTGATGTGAATGGTTTAAAAATATATCTCATTTAGCCAATTACGAAAACTTACAAGTGATTGCTTTTGATTTACGGAAAAAGTAACAAACTTTTCACCAATTTTGGATTGAATTGAATCCAATTGTTTGACACGAACTACGATAGGATTTGTGCTTTACAGCGACTTGACAGTGGACTATCTCCACGTTCAAGCAGAGATGCAACGAACAGCATGGATTTAGGAGCATCCGATTATTTTAACCTAACTGCATTTTGTGATGTGTCAAATGATCCTAGTCTGTCTAATATATTTCGGTGAGTCTCTAGGAGAGAAATTTCTATTGATGTTTCATCATTCATTCTGATTTTTAAAAAAAATTTTTACAGTACTTAGCTGAGTACTTAATACCCATGGTCTGACGTGAGCTGATTTCCGCTAATATGTGGGGTGGCAGAGTGTTCTGCATTACTTAACATATTGTTTCCAGTTGCTTATCTTGCCACGCTTTTCATAGCGTAATATTATTTCATTGGAGGGGAAGATTGGCCTGTGTAAGTTCCATCCAATCCGTATTGTATACCCCCAAAATTTAAGTTTCAGTCGGCGGCTGCACTGATTTAGGCTTGGAATTCGTTGTGGTGATACGAACGGTTGACCACATCCACACGATAACAAAACTCAGTGAAGTATTACGAGAGTACAAGAGGCCGTTCTGTTTCAATTCCATGGATTTAAAGAAAATTTTGATTCAGTTGAGATAAGCAGTCATGGAAGCCGTTGACAGTCAGGGAGCCCTACTCAGTACATAAAGATTCTTCGTGAGCTGTACAAGAATTTCACAACCAAGATATCACCATTCTGCAACGATGTTCACATCAACATCAAAAGAGGAGTTAGGCAAGGCGGTAGCACCTCTCCAATATTATACACTACCACCTTCGAGAATGTCATACGAACACTAATGGGACAACATGGGAGTGGAAATAGATGGTTGGTTATTACACCATCTTTGCTTTGCTGATGGCATTGTTCTTATAATATCAAACGTTAGCCATATGGAAAGAATTCTTGACGACTTTGAGAAGCCTGTGGAAAAATAAGTGTTCGACTAAATCTCACAAAAGCGATGTTCATGAAGAACCGAGTTGTCACATAAGATGTATTCGCGCTCAGCGGTATGAATATCGAATGCTTCACCTATGTCTGACTAAATTGAAAAATCGATATGATGAAAGATTTACTTCTGGAGTTGAGCAGAAGAGTGCGAGCGACATGGGGAGCTTTCAAGAGTATGGATGACGCGAGTGAGAAAGGGGATCCGAAAGCCTGACCTACATCAACGATCAAAAATCATAGACGCCGCTCTGTACGCCAAATGGTAGAAGGTGCGATGGACCAGGAAGGTGCTGTGCATTGACGACAACCGATGGACAAGATTCTTTAACGGTTGGGTTCCTCGAGATGTCAAACGCACAGCAGGAAACCCACCGACCAGATGGTTCGCGACACTACCCTCGAAGAAATGTGTGATATTCAACGAATTCCTAGACAGAGCAAAACTTACAGAGCTACTCGTGCGTGCAATAGTGAGAAATGGAAGGTTTACTGGAGTTCGCTTGAGTCACTCGATGATATACGTTGCAACGGAGGTTACAAGTGAATATTAACGGCTGCTGAGAAATCTATCCCATTTTAGATTATTGTGGTCTTTTCAGTGAAATAATATATGTCGTCATCATTTCTTTTGTAATAAAGTGGTGAGTTATGTAATTTTTAGACCGCTTAAGTTCCGTTTATATGGCTTGGATCCAGACGTAGAGTTTCAAATAAGAAAAGAAGTGCGATCTGCTGGAGGTGAGGTTCCAAGGGCCTATTACAAAAGTGATGAAATGATATCTGTTTTTGACATATTCATGACAGAGCATATCCTTCTATAACTATAGATGACTTCTCGGTTTTTTAAACATTGAAGGAATTGAGAATCTACCCGTCTTCTAGAGCACTTTGAAAGACGATTTTGGGTCCCAAAAATTAAAAGTTTCATCATCGAATAGGAGAAATTGTATTTTGCTGGCAACAATCTGTTTAGCTTTGTTTTTTGTCTATTTATATGGTCTTATAAACCGATCTTCTTAAGCTGATGCGAGGTTGGTACAGATCTTCATTGTCGTTTTCGTTGTTGTTGTTGTTTCTGTTGATGTTGTTTGTCGATGGCTCACGTTTCGACGATTTCGTCTTCCTCAGAGCCGTGATGTTGAGTGGGACTTCAGTCCAGACAACGAAGACCTGTACCAACCTCGCATCGGCTTAAGAAGATCAGTTTATAAGATCATATAAATAAGTGTATCAACTATCTAAGCCGACGTTTATGGAAAGTCGGTTTTTTGAGATGTTTGCAAAAGTCCGGACCGCAGGTGTCTGCGGTGGGAAACGAACGCGCTATTGTCCTTTCCGGAGGCTAAAGCGTTTACCACCACACCATGAGGGTCCTTCGTTTCGCCTGTCTCTCAGCTAGTTCTACTGATCAGTGCCGTCAGCATCACCCGTCAACGGGACTGATCTAGTGAGCTCACATCGGCATTGAACCCAGTTAAGCTGAGGCAGACACCTGTGGTCCGGAGTTTTGCAAATATATCAGCAATATTGCGGTTGTATTTCACTTAATACCCTGCCATAAAAATTATAGAAGGCAGAAAATAAAAAGTATACATCGGTCTTTTAAGTTTTTATCTATTTGTTTACTATATTTTACCCGCCATCACATCTACTCTGCGGATCCCATCGTTTCTTGCTTCCGATTCGTTTTCCTCCCATTCATCGTCCACAGTCGCCTTTGAACACTTCACATGTTGTTTCAGCTGCTGTTTGAGGATTTTATCTCCCCTATGAGTGACGTAGAATGCTGGTCAAGTTGATTCTCTTTGCAGTTCTGGAGGTAGTCGAAGCTAAGGCGTTCCCACGTGGATTGGGAGAAGCTTTGGTAGGGAGTCGAACCAGCACTTTGCTTGCTGATAGACTGCATCGATAATCACTCCGCTGCCTCCAATCCTCTACTAATTGCTATCTAGTGCTTTTTGTTGTATGGGTTATGTTTCCCTAAAGTTTGATGGCTAAGTTATTTTCGGTGGTCAAAACATTGATCTCTATTCGTGGGACCAGGCGCATTTATGTCGACGCTATTTCTTTCGGTGGCTTATTTTCTCGTGCACAGGTTCTTTTTTTGTGTTCGTTCGGTAGGTTTTCCAAAACAGCTCAATATACCAGTGGGTGGACCAAAAAACTTGAAGCCTCTCGGCACATATCCGGTCGATTAGACTCAATGAAAATTTTGATTTAAATAGATTCGTCATGCGTTTACAAAACACCTACGCTTCATGGGGTACAATAAGGGATATATCCTAACTACGAACAAAGAAAGATGCACATAAACAATGGCATGTATGTGCGTACCAGTTACTGTTTAACCTGATACACGAACAGTAAGATCCTTTTGGTCGTTGTTACCCATTCAACACATTGTTCTCTGTTCTCTGCGTCTCTAGTTCCTTCATAAGTGCTCGTGAGAAAGAGTTGATCAAATGCGAAGTTCTTCATTTCTTCTCATTGTTAGGTACTATGAAATTCAGTTGCTAGCTAGCAAACCCGTTGACCACAACAAACTAGGTTTGTTTCAACGTAAGGAAAGCGTCACATCACGTCACAGTCATCAACATCGAATTAGTTGAGAAGGAAAATAACGGTGGAGAACGGATACCTTGCATAAAGGTGGTATTCCAACATACGGTAACTAGAATCATGCATCTCTCTAAAGCAATAGGTAGAAGCTTCTAGAAGTATTTTGGGTTTTCAACTTCTTACGTTATTTGTTTCTCGAAAAACTGTTGTTCGTTATTGAAAAACCCGACAATACTGCTAGAATACCAGATTTGGTGGCACACTCTACTTTAAATAATCGACATGACAAAATGCAATATAATCCTTGTAAGGTACGGTGGTACTGACCTCGGACAACTGCACCCATGTCAACTACCTCGTCTGTGATCAAGTCGAATTTGGCCATGGCAAATCTAAAGGAAATTTCGATGAGGCTGTGACTGCGTTTTGGGTGGTGAGATTGCTTTTGTAGCTTTTGAAATATCTCCTTTTAGCGACATGGAAGTAACGGTGTTTCGAAAATATTTAGGTAAACTCTGAAGCTTGATTCTTTCCCGCCATAATGGTTTTCATTTGTGATTTCTAGAAGAAATGTTTATTGGATCGTCGTCTTCTGAAGCCATCAAGTCACCCACTGTACAGGCCACTACCAGCTGTCGAGGGAAGTACCGTATTCTCAAGTACGGTTGTTGTTCTTAGCTGCCTCGGTGGTTATGAGCGGGTAGGCTCTTGTTTGTAATTTTTTAGCTTAGAAAGTTGGCATTACTGTTTAGTTTTATGACCCTTTGTGTACCACATTAGGAAGTTTTTGAAATTGGTTTATTTTCGAATCAATTGTTAGGATTTATGTAATAGTTCTGTGATATACAGGTTTTGCATTGCTTGTAAGAAAAGCTTGGAACTAAACTATGCTAATCTTTCGGTCTCCAGAGGAAGAATCTAATGTGGGGCACCAAGAGTCTATCGAGCAACCTCATCCCGTAGCTAGTGCCAAATTAAGCGTCATTGAAAAATGGACAACTTAGACATAAATGACAAATTACAGTTTGTGCTATCCAATCTCATTAAAAGATTTGGTGGTACAGTGCAGGAAACATTGACACGAAAAGGACAAGGTGACCAGGTTTGTCTTCTCTCTACTTCTTTCGTAATACCATTTTCCGAATTTCTATCTATCTTATCCGATAGACAAATCGTTGCTGGTATAACGGCGTTCGCTCATTTTTTAACGATCGTTTCTTTATATTTTTCGATTATTAAGCTAGTAGCTTACTAGTAGAAGAAGGTACTGATTATTTCTACTGAGATTTAATGGAGTTCGTTTTTGAGATGTTTTCTTTTTTTATTTGTAACACTTAGTGTTCAGCTTGCTGTCACTCACGTGGTTGGAGGCAGTGAAGGCGCGCGAGTTATCGAGGCTCGGCGGCAAAGGTTCAAAGTCAGCGAGTAATGATTTTTATTTAGTTTCAGGAGGAAACGCTCGTATAGGAATAGTTTTAGGTCGTGGATCCCTCATGGATAGTTGAATCCATAATTAATGATAAGCGGATGAAAGAGGATCAATTTCCTCTAGAGGCAAGTGCTTTCGCCTCGTTTCGATGCTGCTTTAAAATACATGGAAAATATAGGGTTTTTCTCCGAAATCTGGTAGTATTCTGTGCTAAGGCGCAATCTAGCACCGGCGCCAACGTGTTGGAAGGCAATATTTTTAAAGAAAACTGGTTTTCAGTACCACTGTAGTTTTTTGGCTACTCCCTGTTTACAATTGTTCATTAGTAGTTTATGGAATCATCATTTCAGAGAGAGGCTTACGCGTCTTACAAAGGCAGAACAGATGATTTTTGGCCTGAGGCAGTCAGCACTGACGAGAACACGTTTTCACATGATGCTTCTCACGTTTCATTGGGTCCAAAAGTTTCGAAAGACGACTTCTCAGACTTCTTTATGGATGGATTTCCAGAAGATGGTGATGGGGAAAGATCAATCCCACATAGCAAACGCGATGAACTTTCTGTTGAAGCGAGCACCATATTAACGGTGCGATCAACTGGATATTTCATTTATGTTCATTTTAAATTTGAGGCGAAAACGCCTTTATTTTACAGCATAGGTCTTGGTGTTTGTGATGAAATTAACGTGCTATATTTGCGATTTCTCAAAAGCCTTCTTGACTTCTCCAGTTGTGTGTCTTATGTTTATTGCTTTCAAGTTTGTATATTACGGAGTGCTCAGATTTTACTTTTATTCTAGAAAGGAGCGCGTGTGGTACAGTGGTTGGAAGCACCCTGCAATACACATGGAATCAATCCTAGTCCCACAGGCTTATCCAGCTCTCCATCCCTCCGGGGTCGGCCAATTGATACCAGACTTGTCTGGGAAGATAAGGGCATTGGCTCGATATATCGGCGGGCCACCTCGAGTCATTGTAAAGGCCATATATGCATTCAATCACCTCCAAAATGATGCTTGATGAAGTCGAATGCATGGCGCATCCCTCAGGAATTGATCAACGCTGAGAGCTTTATCTTTTTATGTACCTAGAAGACCTTCTTCAATGATTTGTTGTATACGCTTGGGTATCGTTGTGACAAAATTCTTTGTTATTAGGGCACACATTTTAAAATTTGGTTAAGTTTTGTTGCTGATGAAGTTAAATTGGCATATTTTCGATGCACGAAATTCAAAAGATGTATTCATGAATTTTAAACTCTCTCTTCTATAACAGCTCGTATTATCCAGTGAAGTGGAAACATTTTAACTTTTAAATGTACTGCAATATATCATAATGTTTTCATACTCCATAATACTTCAGGGTGCCTGTAAAACCTCAACGCCTGTGCCTTCTGTTCCAACTCGTTTACCTATTGATGAACCAATTGATAGAACCTTGGATTTGAAGAAACCATTCAAAGCAAAGTATCTTTCCATTAAATTTTTTTATATTAAGTACCCAAAATCTTTCCATCACGTTTTTTGGTACCATATACGAGGTTGTGTGAAGATATCATATTCTAATGCGTTGCATGCAATTCAGCTTCTGTGGGCTTAGCCAGGTTATGCCGTCACCTGTGTCTTCTAACTCGGATATAAGCGCTGACAGTCTAGTAGGTGGCTCATGTTTGTGTTTCTAGTAAGTGCTTTAATTTTACATCTGTCCGAGCAACGTTGTGCGTTTCAGTCTACCTCGGCTGTGGGCCGTATTCTTAAAGAAGCCGCTACCAAGACTGCTATCTGCCAGCGTAGATCCAAAAGTGATCAATCGGTTAGTTTTCCTATAGAAATATCAGCTATAGTGTCTCTTTCTGGGCAAATATCTGGATCTAAACGACCAACGTGATTGTCATAATGGTTAGAGCGTTGTTCACTGCATAAGGGTTAGTTACACTTTCGGATTTCGGTTTATGGCTTTCTGTTGAATTCGATTAATGATCAGCCATAGTCGTATCAATTGGAGTCCTCGATTTTGTTTACACTATCCGGCTTGTTTTTCTCAAAGCTCAAGTTCCTTCATAGTTATGAATCATTGTATGCAGTTTCTTCAGGGCATGAGAAAATCGATTTCTACTAAAATATCCGTAATATCTGTAAAGGAATTGGCACCGTTAAATGATGGCGATTCACCAGTGAGATCTGATAACGATATGATGGCACTGCGTGCTCGCATGACAGAGCGCTTGGAACAGCGAAATCGAGAAATTGGTAGGATTTTAGTTACGAAAACTTTTTCCTTTCTTAGGTTTTTCGTTGTGCTTCTAATGTTTGAAACTGTGTTTGTATAGCTATGAACTGCACTCTTTGTTACACAGGAAATTTATAAACAATGAGAGCAGCGATTTATTCTTGTATCTCTCTATTTCTACAGCGAATCAGCTGCCTGTAAACAACTCACCACCGGCGATTTCGGCGTTTGCGTATCCATCTGAAGAAGTGGGCTTGTGTAGACGTCGAAAACACTTCCATAAATCCACCAACGTTGGTTCATCTGATAGCAGAACTTCACAGCCGTTACCACCATCGCTACAAGAGATTACGCCACATCCACTAATAGTATGGCAACCAGCGATGCCAGCCAGGTCTTCTTACCACAATTTCTTTATTTTGTGTTGAGAAATTTGGAACCCGCTCCTGTATTTTTTACCTCATCATTGAAGTATTTGTTTTTTCATTGACTACCTCGCAACGGTTTACCGCTTTATCGTGGCTGGAAGGTGTTCCTGGCTGTCGCGCTGCGATGCACATCGGGAAGATTAATCCCCCCAGCAAAGTCTCTCAAGCGCAATAGGAGTTTGGCGTTTTCATCAGGAAGTCTAGCTAAGGGTAAACCAATACAGGATAGACCACCGTCCTGGTATCAAACTAGTCGCAAGGTGATAACTCTTCCTCTGATCCACAAAGGCGACCACTGGC
The DNA here is from genome assembly GCA_900624975.1 of Angiostrongylus costaricensis. Taxonomy (NCBI): domain Eukaryota; kingdom Metazoa; phylum Nematoda; class Chromadorea; order Rhabditida; family Metastrongylidae; genus Angiostrongylus; species Angiostrongylus costaricensis. Next base: position 34,793 of record UYYA01004252.1, read on the forward strand.
TGTGGTGGTGACGACCTGGGGCAGACTTTGGCTGAGCTGGTCTCGGGAGCCCAGGAAAACAGAGTAGCTAAACCAGCAAAACTCCGAATAATGGAGATTTTGCTGAGGCCCGCCCAACTAGTGAGGAGGGACTGTCCAAGTATCCAAGTAAGTAGGTCATTGACGAAGACTTTTGTTGTGATTTATTAAAAGCTTCCCATAATCCACAGATTTCTTCCAATGGAGCACAAATTTTTTGTTTATATAGTGATGTAATTCTAACTTTCTAGAGCTCACAAGTGTTTTTTTTCGCTTTTTTCCTTCGTGATTCCCATCTCGAGCATGAGTTTGTTCAGGAGAATTCAGTATTATCCGCAAAATGTTTCTACGGCTACTATATCTGCGTTAGGGATTTTGAAAATTAGAACTGTCTTGAAATTCTTGGGGGCTTTGAATTTAAAGCAGATTTAGAGTGGTGTTTGACCAACCATGTGCTACGAGTTTCTGAATTTCGGATTTCATTAATTACTCCATGGTAATTCTCGAAAAATTATCGGCAGTTATGGAAGAACCTTTGCTGCCGCTTATATATTAAGAAATAGCGTTCTGTGCCTAAATTTTTCTGGTTCAATTTATGTACGTACACTGTTATAAGGTTGGGGCTGTAGACACCGGAGAACTGTAAATTTTTGGATCCTTTGAATCGGCGTAGTTGTTAGGCCTTTAAAATAAGAGATAAGTTACTTTTGGATTGTTTTACTTACGCCGAAAATGACGTCGTGTTACGTACTACTTGTAGTATTCGTTGCTAAGTACTTTTCACCGCGAGTACATTGTTGCTTATGAGCCTGGTGTGAGTTGACTTCAATTTATGCGTTCTGAGCAGAGTGATGACCTTGAGATGATTTATACCCACTTTTCCTGTTGTATTTATTTAATCTCACAAAGTTGTTTCATTTTTCCTTTCTTGAACACATGTTGTAGTTTGAATCGAGGGAAGCCATTGTCCACACATTAGAATTTACATATGAAATATAGCCTTTCGTAGTGACAGCGAGCAGAGGAAGGTATTCGCACATCCCGGAGTTTAAGATGTGCCGTGTGGTGAAGAGCGGTGGAATTCCTTGTTGATTAATCGGACAATGAAGAGAATAATTAGTCAGACAATGTTTGGAACACGACACTCGATTCTTTTGCTGGATCGAGGATTTGGATTAAAATGTCGAATTGTTTCGGTGGTAGGAAACTAACATTGTGTCGATGTGGAAAACACTAGATTTCCTTGAAATATAATGGGTGTGGAATCTGTCCATGTTTATAGTGCTTCTCATTTAGCAATGACGTCAAGGAAAGGGGTAACTAAAAGCAAGGTCATCGATCTATATGTCATTTCTGATTAGATAACTGATATGGTACTTTTATGACCAAAGGTCTACCGAACATGAATTGTGAATTGGAAAAGTGCAGGGAAGAAATATTCCTTGTGAAGTTCTTGTCTAAAAATTACTATTATGCAAGGTATTCTCGATATTTTAGGATGTCATCCAGTACACTTCATGACTTTGACGAACCACTTGACCAGGCGCCTGTGCCAGTGAGTTAAAATGTTTTAAACTTTTTTATTACTAGTATTTGGCGAACTTTTTGTAACTGTACAGTTGTAATTTTAAATTTTTATTTTTTGAAAGAAAATTGTAGATGCATGAAGAGGAGACTACCATTGGTGGCATTCCTTGCTGTGGAGGCGTCACTATAGAATGCGGGGAAAAATACGCTCGGTATGTCGAAATAGTTCGGGATAATAATGATTAGTTCCAGTGCATTGGTGTTATTTATTTTTTTAATTTTGTACGATCCGTATTCACGTCTACTCTGATGATCCACTTCTCACATTCGATTCGTTTCCTCGTATCCAGCATCCACTGAGGTCTTCGAACTCTTTACATGTAGCTTCGGCTGCTGCTTGAGTCTTTTTCTTTCACCTTAAATGTCGTAGAATACTGGTCGAGTCGATTCTCCCTATGGTCCTGAGATAACCGGGTTGGAGTGTTCTCACTAGGATTGCAGAGAGTAATTTTTTAACGGACAAGTCCGGTACCAATTTCCAGACCCCGGCGGGATGAGAGGCCTGGTTGGATCGTAGCGGAGTCGAACTAGTACCTTGCTTGCGATGATTAGCATCACTGCCATTGTGCTCTCCACATTCTAATTTTTACATGTATATATACATGTATATTCATATACATACGTACATACATGTCTGTACATTTATATGTACATATACATATATCTATATGCGTATGCATATGCATATGTGTATGCATGTGCATGTATAGAGGTGATATATATACATATATGAACATATGTATACGTATATACATACATATACATATACATATATCTGTACATACATGCATACATCTACTCCATCTTCGTCACGTGAAAAATTTCAAATCAAGAGCGGCACATTTTTCGTTTTGGATTTGTGGGATTCTTAACGTTTAACATGAATGAGACATCAAGGACAAACATTTTTCTTCCTCACTTGTACACTTATACGACCCCTTAACGACGAGTAATGCGAGCCTCATCATATTTTTCATTTTTTTTTTATTTTTTTCTTTTCTTCATGTTCATCATGCATGGTGGTTGTTTCCATAGGGCATATTGACGTACGAGCGTGGACTACCATAATCTGGCAAGCATTTACAGCCTCCATTGCAACCGTTGTGTTTTAAGAGTAAACACGTTTGCCTATATTGTAGGTAGTCTACACGACTCTCACCATTAGATTTCTCGCCTAAACATTTTTAGTTTTATATTTATATTCTAGTGGATCTCGAAGATAGAGTAACTTTTGAAGATCTGAGCTGTGAAGGTCCGCTAGATTTTATACGCGGGTTATATTTCAGAAGGAATCTTTTAAGCGCACTGTAGGAAGTACAATTCTTGACGTTATGTAAATGGTGACACACGTCTGTGTTTCATAGTTGAGCGCTGGGAGAATCGCTGTGTGAAAAATATAGCAACGGAGCTTTAGGTCTGCTAGATGTTCGGTGGCTTCTAAAAGACGTATTCGAGGCACATGCTTTTCTCCATCTTCCGTTTGCTTCTTCCCTCATATCGTTTGCCATTTACATGGAGCGCAGTACATGCAAGATATGGTCTGTGTAATCAGAGAACCGTCCAGTTTGATTTGTTCACCATTCCACCATGAGTTCTTCATGGGTTAAAGTTTCTTCCGATTTGCGCCTAATCATAACCTTCTTCCCACTTCATTGCTTACTCAACATTGTCTGTGCTGAAATAGTACAATCAACAGAATGAACATGGCTTTGCTGCAGTACACTGACTTTCGGACACATGTTGTAGCTTTCCAGTTCCCACAGAAGTTGGCGCCGAATAATTTTATCGAGGTATTATCGCCTTACCGGGCTTACATTCTTATTTTTATGCTGATTTCATTTTTTTGACGGTACAGCTCTGCAAAGCTGCTGTCACTTACTCATCTCAACAAAATCGGTTATCCTCCTTTCAGCTATGTGAAGCGTATTTTAAATTCTTGAAATTACGCGAGGTTGATAAATAATTTTTATTCGCATAACGGTCTACAATTGTTCGTCTTCTCGATGTAGCGTTTTCGTAATCGCACCAAGACGGATCTCCTCATCATTGGAACACCCGCATGAATGAGGCATGCCACTCGGCAGTGCGCTTGTACAGGGCGGTTGTTGTTGATATGACTATCCGTTTATAACATCTTTGAAAACATTTCGCAATTTTGTACTACTGATACAATACTTTTAATAACTCTGTGGTTATTGCAAATGTCGCAGCTTCATTATGGTTATACTTCACATATTACCCTGCAATTAGAAAAGAGTGGGCGGTAAGTAAAAAGTGATGACATTGTGATTTATAGCACAGCTTCAGCTTAATTGGGTTCAATACCGATTCCTGCTTCCCAGATCAATTCCGTTGACGGGTGATTGGAAATAGCACCTATAGGTTAATAACACGACTGAGAGAAAGGCGAAGCAAAGATCTTGCATGGTGTTGTGGTGAGCGTTTGCCCCCGGAAAGGTTGATAGCGTGTTCGATCCCCACCGCAGACTCCAATGGTCCGGAGTTTTACAAGTATGTTAGCATCATTATGGTTATATTTCGCAGAATACCCTGCCATTAAAAGAGAGTAAGCAGTAAATAAAAAGTGACGACTCTGTTGTTATTTTCAAAACTCCGGACCGCAGGCGTCTGCGGTGGGGAACGAACGCGCTATTTTCCTTTCCGGGGAGTAATTCATTCACCACGACACCATGCGGGTCCTTTGTTTCGCCTGTATTTCAGCTAGTTCTATCGACCACTGCCATCAGCAATCACCTGTTAACGGGATTGATCTGGGGAGCCCAAATCGGCATTGAACCCAGTTAAGCTGAGGCTATGGTTGAATTTCACAATGTTCACTTTTTATCTATTGCCTTTTACAAGTTTTCCGGGGTTTTGCAAATATCTCAGCGTTATTGTGGTTGTTTCACAAATAATACACTGCTGTGAAAACTTTTAAAAGGCAGTAAATAAACAGTGAACTGTGTGGTTACTATTTGTACGCTGAACTCTTTTCGAGAAGCGTGCCATTGAGAACGTTGTTCGATGCGGAACGAATAGGAATTCAGCCTCAGCTGACTTTCGTTGTTTCAAAGCAAAATCGTCGCTTTTATTCCTAATATTGTGCCAAAAATGGGCAAAGGAGGTGAACTTATCCTAATTGGGCACATTAGCTCTACCGGTTGGTTGATTGTTGCATTAAACCATCCATATATCGATAATGCATTTATATATATATATATATATATATATGTAATATATATATATATGCACATGTATATGCATGTATATATGTGTATGTATGCAATTAACGTTTTTTTAAGACAGTGTAAAACATATTGTTCTTCCTATTTTAGAAGTACTGTGGCCGATCATGTGAAACCAAACTCAATTGTTCCTGCTACTAGTGTTGCTGCCAGCATGGACAAGGCCTCTTACTCAAATCTACCACCTGTTGCTGCTCCGTTACCCCAAATACGGCCAAGTCTTCCACTCACACGAAAGCCTGCTGAAGTGCCGGCTAGGATGTCTTCAGTTGTTAACGTTCAATTGAAATCCCGAAATGAGTCGGCGTTTACGGCTGAATGTTCTGATCAGGTTCAATCAAGAACGTTGCCTCATACAAAGGAAGCAGTTGAACCAAAAATTCCGATCGTGCAAATCCCATCAATTAAGCAAGAACCAACATCCATCACTGTTAGTGGTCCCGTTAGACGATTTGTATTCACGTCAGTTATACCACAGGTGGGACTTTTTTTAAACAAGTTTTGATTTCTACCAATTCCTTAGTTCTTACGAAGGTATTACTTTTGCAACTGGCAGGATTGAGCAGTAGAAGTAGTCTTACTGTTAGTCGTACTAGTTATTAGTCCTGTTAAGTATTAATGTGTTACGTAATAGTGTAATGTGGTGTTATGATACTACAGATCTTGTTAAAGTTGAAAAAAAAGTTGCGATTTTTGCTAAAAGCGTGTTATGTGCAATTACTGTGTCTACTGTTCATCTGTAATTGAAATCGAAAACGTAATTGACGAGTTTAAAATAAATAAGCCGCAGTACTTACTTATTTGGATACTTGGATGGCCCTGCTTAACTAGTGATGCGGGTTTCACATATTTTCCACTCGTTTCTTCCTCACGCATTTGTCCTTCATGGTGGTGGTCTGCTTCAGTCACGTTGATGTCTGATTGCTGTGATTCGCGAACATGTCAGCTCTAGTCGTTCAAGAGGACCCTTGAATCCTTCTGTGGTACACTTCATTGTTCTTTTCGTGCATTTGTCACCTGTTCTTATTATTTGACCCGCCCATCTGTGCTTCGTTATCGATGTGCGTTCCCCTGGATCCAGAAAATGGCTAGACTTCGAAGACTTCGAAGATCTAAGCGTCGTATTCCGGTCATACGTTGTGAGCTTAAACTGTAGAAGGCGTCATTGAAGAACTCTGTGGGTTGTGCATGAAATTCCAGATGTGGTTAAAGTGCCAACCCATGTATCTCCTGTATGAAAGAACGCTGAGAAGATCGTGGAGTCGAAAGGTGACCGCATAAATTTATGTCCATTAATTGGTACGTTACTTCTTGGGGAGGCTCTAATACGGCACATGCTGTTCTTCTTCTTCTGAGTAATTCCTCCTTGTTGTTCTTCATGTCCAATTACGCGTCGAAGCCACACGAGCGGGCTGGTATCCATGATCAGAATGCCAATCCAGTTCCACTTGTTCCGCGCCATGGGTTTCCTTGCCGTTTTATGTGAGCAATAATTCCCTTTGCTGAAACTTCCTGGATATACGGAAAAATGTAAATTGGTACATGAATAGTAGTAAAGTTATCACTTTTAAAATAGCTCTCTGCTTTCGATTAACTGCAAACTGAATGTTGTCGCTTGGATCCATTTCTTACTTCTTTTTCTTGAATTAAATCGTAGGATTGAGAACCTACTCTAATTTTAGTTTTTCTTTTCTCAAACAATTTGTTTTCGGAGAGGGCTTTATTGGATTCTGTTTAGGAACGACTGCGGTTATCGAACATTATCACACGTCTAGGTGGGGTTGCTGATCCAGGGGAATTAAGCGACGATTGCACGCATTTGATTTGTGGCAAATTGGCAGGTTTTCCTACATTAAACAGTTTATCCATTATATCTTTTGTACATTTATAATCGACTTGTCAAACCTGTAATGAATCTGAATTTTGTGACACGTGTGCTTTTGCTGAGGTCATACAGAATTATGAACGATCTCATTACAGATAAGAGGATCGAAGCTGATGGGCTGCATAGCCAGCGGTAGATGGGTAGTAGGTGCTGATTACGTGGATAGAAGCCTAGATGCTCGAGCATGGCTTTCTGTAAGGTTTCCCAAAATGCTTTAAATTGTTTCTTTTCATCTTGAGACAGCATTGGGTATTTGAGCGCAACTTGTATGTTGACAACTATTTCTATTCTTAAGGAGGCGGATTTCGAAGTTGGAAATCCTTCTCGAGTGTCGGTGACTAATTTATCAGAGCGTGAGTTGAAGCTGGCACAAGCATGTCGACGCTGGCGCATGAAGTTAGCGGGTACCGATCCGTCAAAGGTAATGTTTCTCGTTCATGACTGTATGAGCTGTATATAGTTAGTAGATATTAGTAAACTTTTAACAAATTGAGTGCTTGCCATTTGTAAAAACCAATATATGAGTTAGGCTTACGACATGTGTGTGGGTTATGATTTGGTTCCACTGTTTTTCGGATAAGTTAAGCCCATTATGCCCTGTATTGAAACCTCGACTTAAACCCTTGTGAGAATCGAGTTCGTTGCCTGGGTCAAATTTTCGGTGTCTTTAAATGTTAAATACCTCATATAGTTGATGTTTTCTGCATACGTCGTCCATTTCCAGCGCATTGGTGCTTTCCACGGATGGCGGTGCTTATTGTACTGTTCGGATGAGAAAGCAACTGGTCTGATTCCAATGTTAAAAGCTGGAGGAGCTGAAGTGGCAGTGAGAAGAAATGGTGAAGGGGCTCCGCTTACTTTTCGTCCCACTCATGCAGTTGTTTGTACATGCAATATGTGGAATATGGAGGTGAGCTACGTCTACATCTTTGTTCTGCTTTCTTTATTGTTCAAATTTCTCTCTCCTTCGTTAACATATCTCTTCGCAATGGTCGCTACCGCGCAAGACCATGTGCAATATATAAATTGACGCAGTGTTCATTAAATCCAATGCATCTTGGCCATGAGACAATTATTTTTGCTCTGTACTACGGTATTTATGTTTTGTGGGTTAGTTCTGCTTTTCGCTTCATACTTCCTTCTTTCTATCGTCAATATTGTTTATATATCATGTAGATCATGCCCCGATACTTTTAAAAATGTTCATATTCTTCTATTCACACGTGGACGACGGATTGTTTTTTGCAGGCTTAAGTCATTTTGATCGAAGTTGATTTGAAATTAAACTCCTTTCCAACCGAACGCTTTATCACGATATCACGTGTACATCTATACATTCCAAATTGTTAGCTCATGGTAACTAACCTACGTTCATTGTGATCAAAGCTACATTTGTTCGAGTGGTGTTGGGGCTAAACTATTTTCAGCAACGTATAAGATTTATTGTGACTCAAAAAGCATAAATACACTGACAAGTAATTGCGCACGTATTTCGGTCCTGAACAAAACGAACCCGCATACGCGTCAGCAGGTTAAAAGTTTTTTTTAACAACATGGTTCTAGCTTATTAATGAAGCAGTGCGTTGATTATACACATGAATGGGGGTTAGCATACACATACTACTTATATATGAATAAAGCTCTGTATCAGCTTAATTCCTCCCAACGGTTTATCGCCTCATCGTGGCTGGGAGGTGGTCCTGGATATCGGGCTACGATGTACAGCGGTGGGATTCATCTCCCTGGCGGGATCTCCCGAGCGAGTGGCGTTTCCATGAGAAAGCCTAGCTAAGAATAAACCATCACCAGGATCCACCACCCTCCTAGTATCACAGCCACAAATGCCCCTCTGATCCACAGGGACTGTGACTGCTTGTGGTGGTGAAGACCTGGGACAGACTCTGGCCAGACTGACGTCGGGATTCCAGGAAACCACGGTGGCTTAACCAGCAAATTTCTATGCTAGTGCCTGCACATCTAGTGAGCAGGGGCCGTTCAAGTATCAACTAGGTATCAGCTTAACTGGGTTCAATGCTGATTTATGCTCTCCAGATCATTCCCGTAGACTGCTGATGGTTGAGAGTACCATTAGAGTAAAAAACTAGACGAGAGAAAAGAAAAGCAAGGGTCTCGATTGATGCAGTAAATAACACGTCAGCCTTCGGAAAGGAGGTTATCGTGAGTTCGAAACGCATCTGTGGTTCCGAGTTTTGCTTGTATCTCAGTATTCTCGTGGTTATATTTCACATAATACCCCGCCATTAAGAAAGAATAAGCAGTAAATGAAAGTTAAAACAACGTTCTATATATTAAAGTAGAGGAGACCACACCACATTCTCTCGGAACAAATCGGCTCGTTGTATTTGTGACAGTTCAGAACCCCACAAACTATTGGGCAGTTTTCATACACCATTTGTTGCTTATTGAGGTTGTTTAGCATTCCAGTTTTTCATAGTCGTACTGTAAAATCTCTCATTTAGGAGTTGGAAGTGCTTGTGAGCATTGGTGCCAAGGTTTTTCACCTTGATTATATCTCAAAGTTCCTATTAGAGGAGCATGTAGAGGAATCTGCGTGCTATCATGCAGACTACAAAAAATATTTACAGAAGTTTCGAAGGTGAATATGGTTCCATATGTATATATCTATTGCTGATATTCGTTTATTCAACATATCATGGTAGTAATATCCGTTTCGATCTGAATACTTCACTTCCCCTTTTTTCTTTTGGATTGATGTAGATCATTTTTAAATCCAACGTTGTTTTTAGGTTTTTAAGCTGTTTTTGGTATATACGGACTTAAACGTTGTTCGTCAATAAATTATTTGTTTAAAACATGAAACCATTAAGAACACTATTAAATAAAGAAAACATACAAACCCATGGGAGATCACGAAACTCTGAAGGTGTCCTCTCGTATTCGACAATAAGCGGAAATGGCTAAGATTTTCGAGACGTAAACGGCCTTTTTGAAATGAGCCGAATGCTTCATTTTTAGATTATTCCTCAATACTCCATTCGATGTATAATTATGGTAGTAAATGATCATTCAATCATCAACATTTCTTTAATTCAATCTGACTTCTTCACACCGCCCGAGATCTTCGGGTTTGTATGTGGTTTCGGGCTCTGTTTGGGGGGATTTTGAATGCCTTTATGAATGCCGTTGAGTACCAGCCCAGTCGATTTTCACTAAAATCCTGAAACAGTCCTGGGTTGGAGGGAGTGAGCTGATACCAAACAAGTCTGGCAGCAATTTTCTGCCCATGGATGAATGAAAGGCCTGATGGACGAGGTGGGAGATCGGACCAGCGCCTTCCTTGTAATGAACGGCTTCACTACTACGACGCTATCACCCGCTTTAAGAATTTGGTAAGACCTTTCGCCGATCAACGCTCGCTTTTCCGATCCCCATTAAAGTTCGCCGTGCTGCTTGCTGACGTTCGTGCTAACGAAAGTTTCCATGTCGTGATACGATAGACAGACTTCTTCTAGCGTTACTGTTTCAAGCTAACGCATTAAAACTGTACCTGTGTGGTGAAAAATTTTACTCGTACGCTCACTATCGTAGCCCATTCCATCTTGCAACATAGAGTTCAAATGGTGATCGTCTTCAGCAGAAAATTTTCTTGAACGAACCATCATTTCGGTAAGTACCGTATCGGATTTAATTAGCCAGGTGTCATCACTAACAGATACCTGCGGGAATGCACGGATAAAAAGTATGGCGACTTATTGCACAAAGTGAAACACAAAGCATGTCGAAGGCGGAGAGTAGATCTCACCACTATTTCGTCTACAGGCAAAGATTCAAGAAACAATCAATTACGTGAAGTCTCGTTTTTTTTTTTTTTGATAGAATCCTCTTAACGGAGTTAAGTCGTCCATAATTTTGACTTAACTACCTAGACAAACGTAGCTGAAACTTCCGAAATATTCCTTCCGTTAAACCAAGATTGAGACATACGAAACCAATCCTTTCCTTTTCAGCATCGTTTTTGTGAGATTTGGTGGGAAACCAATCGTTTTACGGGCTTTATCGAAACCGGAAAGCATTCGTTCCGCATGGCTTATGCTTAGTGTTATAAGAACGATGTCATCTGCAAAGTGTACATAGTGTAATTGTCCACCATCGATTCTCACTCCGTGTTGTCCCATGCGAGATGTGGCATTGCCTTGCCTAATCTTTCTTTTGGCCTCGATGTTAATATCGTTGCCTATAATAATGATATTTTGGTTGTGTAATTGTTATGTACCTCACGAAGAATCTTTACATATTGATTAGGGATGCCTGGAAGTACGAAGATTGGGCAATGGTTACGGATATCTGGATGATCACCCTTCTTGAACAATCACGCAATCTTCCTGTTCTTTCATTGAATCGGAACCTTTCATTCTGATAGGTAACGTGTGAAGACCCAAGTCAGTGATATAATGAGAACTGGTGGAAGGTTCTTCAGGTGTTGAAGTTTCATCTTGTCCAGACCAGGTGTTGTTCGATTTTTCATGGACAGTAGCTAGTAGAAAATAGTATGTAGCTTTTCGGAGGGTACAACAAGGGGCGATATAGCCCTTCTCTTTTACTTCATAAGAGGGAAGGAGGACGCGGTTATTGGATATTTTCCGGTCCCTTTCTGAGATCTGTAACTGTTCCAGAGAGTCGGATTGCGATCAACTTGCCCATGTAATTGGCGAAGTTTGGGTGGCCACTGCGAATCCCCTTCTCACTCTCTGCATTTTTAGCCATTACTGCTGCTATTCTACCCTTTGATCTTTTTAATCGCCTTTCTACATTGTTTCCCAAGCCCGGACGTGAGCTGATGATTCATCTTGTGCGATTCCATCTTGCCCTATCTATTCCCGTAGATAGATGTCTCCTTGCACAATTTGAATTTTCGGATTTAATAACAGCGCTGACGTGAAGATGTTGAATAATCCGGTAGTACCCCTAGTCGATGTTGTCAATAACGGCATCATCCCAAGAACCAACTAATGGTCGGATTAGATCCATTTTTAGTTGTTTTGGAACTTCGTTTTTGAACTTGGCAGCGTGCCCTCCTTTATGCGAGAAATGGAATTTTTGATGAAGGAGGCAATGGTCCTATGCTGTGTAGAATTTTGGAATAACAGCGATATCGGAGAGCCAAAATCTATAATTTATTATGTGGTTCCTTTCGTTATAGTACTCTGCATTAGAGGACCTCCATGTTCGTCGTTGACCTTGAGGCTTTTGAAGTTGTAAATACCATGGATGGTCATGGTCCTTATAATAAACTCAGAAAGCCGCTCACATTGCTCCTTCCATTCTAATCCATCTGTCGTCTGTCCCAATGTGACGCTCTTCAGACGTTCTTTTTGGTCCAATCTTGGCGTTGAAATCTGCAATGATGACCATGAAGAATGTATGGTCTCCTCTGTAGAACTTCTCCAAGTCCATATAGAACGCTTCGACTTCTTCTTCGTCATAATTTGATGTCGGCTCGTAAACGACGAAGATTGTCGAAGCCGGCATTGATCCACATCTTTTTAATCGCAAATGTCCGATTCGGGTTTATCGATGTTTATGGACAAACTCGTGTTGACGAGAACGCTGATGCCGCCAACTCTATTGTCGCATTTTCCGAGGAACAGTTCTTCTCCGATGTCATAGACCGCGTTGAATGGGTGGCGTCACCTCGTCTCGGCCAGACTGATGACGTCATACTTTATTCTTCTTGCTTGCATGAGCAAGTCCTCTATCGAGGACTCGGATGCTAGTGTACGTGCACTGTAGGTACAGATCGTCACCTTGGTTCTTTGCAATCGAGGCAGCTCTCATTGGTCCTCAGATTTTAGCAGTCTATCCGTACTCGTTCTACCTAATGCTGCCGAGTCGGGGTCCCTTTCGGGGTCAGAGGAATGAGGCGCGCTTCTTTTATTGTTATTAGCTTTTTGATACCCACGTATAGCCGACGTGGTATCTGGGTATACTTACGGGTAGCTTGCCAGGCTCTCCCAGAGTGGACACGGGGCTTATTTGTTGGAGGCGACTCCTAACTGCCTCCATATGTTTCCCTGTCACTTGATTGCAGGCTTTTGTCCGATTTGACTTGTAGAATACAATCCGCATAAGCGAGAACGCACCGACACACGTGTGCATTGAATACGCCTCGCAAATACAGAAAGTATGTGCCAAATCGGCGCAGCAGAAACAGGGAGTCTGTATCCACCTGAGTCTCAGGGAAGCAAAGTTCGTTTTTGGTCCGCAATTAACCTCTTATCCTCCTCCTGGGGACGCGCCACGTAGCCTCGTGACTAACCGGCTATCGGGATCCCTCATATAAGAGATAACCGTGGTACAGTGATAAGAGCATGAGAAAAAAATGTCTGTTCATGTGGCCACGTCCAAAATCCATTCTCGAACGGTATATAAGGAGCTGATACTCAGTTGTAGAGTCATTTCTTCTCGCATCTTCTCACGCCTCCACGTGATCACAGCTCTTCCTAGTTGAGTTAGATTTAGGTAACATGTTGTGTGTTCCTCCTCCTATCTAAGAAATTCATTACAAGAGCTGTTCTCTCCTAATGTCAACGCAAATTTTCCGTTATTGCACGACCGTTTACACCATTTATATCACCACATCTACAAGGCACACATGGCAAAGATGACACTTGTTTCACTTTCCACTCTGTCTTTCCTAGACTTTACATCTCTTCGTGGTCGCAGAACTGGTGCTAGATATGTCTGCGAGGATAAAACCACTATCATACATCCTTGGGCAACTGATAGTCAACGCATCGGTCAAATATGTACTCAATAACACCTAAAGTGCTAAATGGAGACGAATTCATAGCACATCCCTAAAGGATTGACCAGCTCGGGCCTCTCCCCCTATTTTTGATCAGCCCAAAACAATTACGCCGTTATAACATTAACACAAAGTCTCATCAGTGCTTCTCTTGATGTGAAATTGGGCCTGCTTCAAACTCCTGTAACTGCTACGGAACCAAACAAAAAGTGGCAAAGGGCCTTCAATCGGGTGATTTAGCAAAAGCCCGCAGCTGATATTGTGGAAAAAGCCTCAGTGGACGAGAAAATACGACAGATGCTCATCCAGAAAGTTGCCTACGAAAACGTACGCACTTGCCAGATATCAGAAGAAACAAGGAGCGGTGCAGCTGACTGGCCTAAACATTTCGCGACAAATAATGTGCTCCACAGTGCAGGAAATAATTTGAAGGTCGCTACTGTATCCTTTATTCTCCGAATGGAGCGTACTATTTTGCGGCGATTTCTCTGGTTGAATTCAACATGGTCAAGGTGTTAGCTGTTAACGGTTTCGTATCGTATACATTTTTCATAGTATTCAATATATATTCGTGAAGTCTTTGTAATTCTATCACATCATTATTGTTAGGCAGGAAATGCCCTGTTATCCAAGTTTGTCTGTCAATGATACTTGTCATGGTATGGCAGAATGAATTGAGACTCTGTTTCTGGTTGTTACCGTTATATTTCGGAATGTGTTTCTTAACCGAAAAACTTTTTGACTTTGTAGTCGACGTCGGCTTCGTGTTCCGGTAAAGAAGGCGCTTAACAGTCTACCCTTATCTTGTCGAGGTAAATCTGTGATTATTGTTCGATTTAGTGTATTTTATTCGTTTACAAGTATACGTCGATTCATGACGAGACTTCATAGTGGCTGACCCTTAGTGGCGAAATCGCCATCTTCACAGCTGCAGTGATTCGAGACAAGTGTTCGTAGTGATTTAACACCATCTCGAAGCTGAATCCAGTGAAATGAGAGCGGTTGGAACTGTTCGTTCTGGATTCTCGACATTCCGGAGAATAGGCTAATCAGGAAACGATGAAGACTCGACATTTACTGTGTCATTACAAATTGGCATTGCTCATCTAGGAATCATTAATACTCTTCGATTTTGCGATCGAGAGTGAGGAACAAAAAACTGAATCCTACGATTTGTTTTTCCTGACAATGTCACCCAGAATTCGATTCGAGTCAGCGAGCTCTCCGCTAATATTACGCTGTGTATGCTTCATTACCTTTCCAACGGTTCACCACCTCATCGTGGCTGGGAGGTGTTCCTGGGTGTCGGGCTGCGATGTACAGCGGAGATTCATTCACCCGGTAGGACCTCTTATGCTGAGAAGGAAACTGGCATTTCCATCAAGAAGCCCAACTGGGAGTAAACCAATACTGGGATAGACCACCGTCCTGGTATCAAACTAGTCGCATCGTGGCAAATTTCCCTCTGATCCACAAGGGCAGCGAATGCATGTAATGGTGACGATATGGGGCAGACTTTGACTAGGCTGACCTCGGGACCCCAGGGAACCGCGATAACTAAACCAGCAAAACTCCGAAAAAAGTGGAAGTTATGCTGGGGTCTGGACAACTAGTGTAGACGGGTCATCTAAGTATCCAAATATGCTTGATTCCGATGACTGCATCTTTTAAGATGATGATGTTACTTGATAACCTCAGTCACAGTAAGGTTACGTTGGTATCCTTATGTAAGCTTATTGCTATCGGTAAGATTTCCACCATTCATTCCACTGTTGAATGAACGTTAGTTTTAAATATGCTCATCGTTTTGTTGTTTCCAGATGCAGAAGGCCACCGTCTGTCCAGCCGAGGATTACCTCAAGTCTCTAAATATCCCTCACATTCGTTTTGATTTCGATGATGAGGTATGTGTTAGACGAATCGGCACTTTAGTGGAGGGTGGTATTCGCAGACTCCTTTCTTCCTTTCAAATTCAGGAATTTTTGTTAATTTTTCCGTGAAGTTAAAATTGCACTTCCGGGCTAGGCATCAAAATCAAAATGCAGAACATGGAAAATATGCCCAGAGGGATTTTTAGTTTTGGTTTGCTGCAGCAATTACCGTTGACACATAGCGCCAACGTTCAGTGTGGCTGTCGCGTGAAGCTACACCTAGTTCCAGTTCGGTTGCGGACTTGCTGATTTCTTCCCAACTTCCCAACAGACGATAATTTTTCCAATTATTGGATTGGATTAGTTGGGACGACATTAGAATTAAAGCAGAGTATTTGCTTTCGTGTAGTCCATTGTGCTACACATCACCATAGTTGACCATCCAAATACATCGCTATCAGCATGTGAAAGTGTTTTACATCTTAACTTGAGTCAATTATTGTATTTTCTGCACCTTCTCGTTCAGTATGATGGCCATGATTCATCAAAGTTATGAGACATGGGGAATGTGCAGTTGTAAAAAGCACCGAAATAGACTCAGTATAGAATGCAGAATGTTTCTGTTTGCTAACAGTAATGTATTTGCGTAACGGACCATAGGAACACACAACAAATAACAGCATGCATGTTGATTTCCACAAAATGGTGGAGCAAAGTCTATTCTACAGTTCTGTTATGCTCATAATCTCCACAGCTTTCTGGTTATTTAAGAACTGGTTTTCATTACAAAAAAGTGGGAGAGTCCGCAGCCAACGAAAATTTTCTCGTATTCCATTCACAGATTCAAGCTGAACAATGCATGTTCTTTATGGGTTAAAATAGCACGTTCGCAGTGTGTACGTATGTGGATGTGTGTCGGCATTGATCATGTACGCTTTTCTTAATGAAATGTCTGTGAAAAAGAATACCTAGATGGGATACTAAGAAACAAACAAAACACTCCACTAGGTACGCGTAGTGAACGAAGGCATAAGAGAGATTTCCGTGTAAAGGTCACCATCCCTGCAAAGGAATCTAAATATTCAGTGCGCAAAACTCTTCGACAAATTCCAAACATGCAAAAATGTACCGCAAGGAGGCGTGCTTTGTACTTATGTGCTCGTTGCTTTGTGTAACCTCGTGCCATGTCTCCGCCCGATTTCTTGACCCGTGCTATGCACATTCCTTACCCATGTTAGGCTCAGCACGGCTTGTCTTCAACCATCACTCGGAAGAGTTACAAGGAATTAAACGGTGAGTATCATCAGCTCTGATGAAGACGAAGACGTCGAAACGTTAGCCGAAAATAAATATACTTATCAACCTCGTGTAAGCTCATCAAAGAAAGAATATATAAACGGTGAGTGTTTAAAAAAAGCTGTTAACAAGGCGAATGAAATTTATGTATTGAGTTTTTTCCGCATACACTATTAAACCACGGATCTTCCTCATATAAGGAAATTAGGGTCGGTTAGTCGCTAGGTTAAGTGGTGCGTCCCCAGGTGGTGGATAGAGCGTTAATCGCGGACCAAAAGAGGCCTTGCTTCCCTGGGACGCAGATGGATCAAGAGGATTGCTGTTTCTGCTGCGCCGATTTTGCACATACTCTCTGTATTTACGAGGCGTATTCATGCACGCGTGTGTGGGTGCGTTCTAGTTCTTCCGGATTGTATTCTACAAGTCAACTCGGCTAAAAGCTTGATATCAAGTGACAGAGAAGTACATGGGAGGCGGTTAGGTGCCACCTCCAAGAATTGAGATCCATGTCCACTTGGGAGAGCCTGGCAAGCCACCCGTGATTATACCCAGCCCCACGTTCAGAGCCCAGCAAGCTATATATGGCTTTCAAGGATCCAAACACCGTGAAACAGTGTACCTACTACCCACGTACACTAGTACCTCAGTCTCCGATTGAATTTGGTCATGTTGACAAGAAGGTTAAGCTACGACGTTGTCGCACTGGCCGAGGCGTGATGAGGCCACCCATTCAACGCCATCTATGGCGCCGGAGAAGAACTGTTCCGCGGAACACGCGATAGTAAAGGAATCGGCGGCGTCGGCGTTCTCGTCAACACGAGTTTGTCCATGAACATCGATTCATTCGAACAACTTACAACCCGAATCGGACGTCTACGATTAAAAAGATGGGAATCAATACCGGCTTTGACAGTCTTTGTCGTTCACGCGCCGACATCAAACTATGATGAAGAAGAAGTCGAAGTCTTCTATATGGTGTTGGAGAAGTTCTACCCATACATCTTTCAAGGTCATCATTGGAGATTTCAACGCCAGGATTGGACCAAGAAGAACGTCTGAAGAAACTCACATTAGCACCCACGGATTAGAATGGAACGAACAGGTTAGCGGCTGTCTGAGTTTATCATGGCGTCCAAGACAATCAATGGCAACTCGCAATTCCAGAAGCCCCTTCCTCAACGCTGGACGTGGGAGTCTACCAATGGAGAGTGCCACAACGAAATAGACCACATCATAGTAAGTAGAAGGTTTTGCCTAACCGATGTTGCTGTTGTCCAAAAATTCTACAAAGGATCAGACCATCGCCTCCTTTGTGCAAGATTTCCTTTTTTGCGGAAGGGAGAAAGAGTCGCTAAATTGAAAAAACGAAGTCCTTAAATCGCCACAAGCAGAGGTTTATTCAATTCACTAGTCGGCGCCTGTTGGGAAGATGCCGTTCTCGATAACGTCGACTAGGAATACGTTCAGTTTATTCAACATCTTCACGTTAGTGCTATAAAAGCTGAAAGTTCGAAGTTCACCAAGAGACGTCAGTCTCCAGAAACACTCGAGCTGATGCGTCAGCGTGGAATCGCACGAGCTGCAAGCAACCGCGATCTCACGTCCGAACTTGCAAAGCAATGCAGACAAGCGATAAAAGATCTTATAGAGAAGAACAGCAGTTATGGTCGAAACTACAGAGGCTGGGAAAAGCATTCGCAAAGCACGCCGAATCTTCTCCAATTATAAAACGAGGATTATTGCGCTCCGACGCTCAGACAGAAGGGTTACACTTTCCAGATATGGAATGGAGGAAATTACGACAACGGCTCGGTTGTCTTCAGGAACCTGTTCTACTCTGATACGAAATAAGAGAAGCTGATATGTTGTACCACCGGTTCCCCTTCCAAAATCCGACATCCTATTTCATCTGTGAAAAAATCGACAGCATCGGATCCTCACAGGATAAGATCTGAACACCTGAAGAGCCTTCCACAAGTGCTCGTTAACACATTGGCTGGAATCTTCACATGTTGTGTCTAAATGCAAGGTCATTCAGTGGAGGACCAGCAAAACCGTGCTAATGTTCAAGAATGGTGACCTTCAAGATATCGGCAAATATCGCCCAATTTTTAATGATGCTGAGATATTTGCAAAACTCCGGACCGCAGGTGTATGCGGTGGGGAACAAACGCACTATTGTCCTTTTCTGGGAGTAACGCGTCACCACCACACCATGCGGATCCTTCGTTTCGCTTGTCTCTCAGCTTGTTCTACCGATCTTTTGCCATCAGCAATCACCCGTCAGCGGGATACCCTGTCTTAAGAAAAGAGTAGGCATTAAATAATAAGTTAAAATTGTGAAAACAAGAAGGGCTGGACACGAAGTGCGTATAAACGGCAGCCGATACACATCAGCACGACGTAGGCAAGGTGAAGGATCGGTCAGCATTATAGAAGGCGAACTCTAAAAGACCATGTTATAAGTACACTGCATAACGCATGTGAGAGAAAGGATCTGAAGCTTCGACCTGCATTAGCTATCAAAGGTAAGAGAACTCATTCTAAACGCCAATTTATCGGAGATAAGGTGGACTGGACCCGTAATGCACATGAACGACAACCGATTATCAAGAGTCATTAGTAACTGGATTGCTCGAGATGTCAAATGCACATCAGGAAGACAACTAATCCAACGATCAGAGTTCTTCACGAAAATACGAGAAGAAATATGTGGTGCTCAGCGAGTCCCTAGAGCGAGTAGAAGCCATTGGGCTACTTTTGCGCGCGACAGGAAAAAATGGAAGATTTATTGGCTCCTTCTCGAGTTACTTGACGATCATCGGGACCGTAGGTGATACACGCAATGCGTTATGAAAGTGTTTGGCTTCGTAAATTGCGTGCTAACTTGGCTTTTCCAGTTTTTGAGGAAGGCGAAACGGCAGGAACGTCAGCTATTATGAATAAATATTGTAATGAAATCTTGTATACCCACAAAGGAAACGTTGAATTATTCATCGCAAAGTTATTGTACACATATTTAGTTTATGGATTTGCATCCACTTATCGTTGCATCAAAATAGTGTTTTTATCGTACCGAGCAAGTATGGTACTGGTAGTGGTTTCCTAACCTCGGAATGATGAGAGGCTTAAGTTGACCTTTAGAACGCCATCAATTCAACAGCCATTTATGTCCCTTCAGTCACGTCTATTCGACCTTCCAAAAACCCTAGGTATTCATATCCTTCTGATCAAAGGTTTTTTACACAGCTGTTTTGGTAACTAGAGATTTGAGTTTTCCGGAACACACAAATTGCTTGATAATTGCTCATTGAGAAAACGGTTTCAGGATCAACTGCGTAAACATCTTTTGTCTGCGATGCTGTGCTGTCCAAAAAAAATCGATGACGGAGGAAATATAAACGCAGATTCAGTGACCAGGAATATTAAGTAGGAACTGTTTTTGTTTTTCTTTTAGGAACGCAATGTTTAGTTGAATTCAATGATGGCCCGCCTTCACAACTGGTGCGACCACCAGTGCATCTTCCTTCTGTATCTTTTTGGCGTGATCATTGCCCATGGTGGTGATGTACTTCGATCATGGTGAGTTTTGCGAGACGCACTTCGTTATCCAGAAATTGTTTCCGTCTGAGAATGCGGATGGCTGGCGTGAGTCGTAAAGGTCTCGAACACTCGTGGATTCCACTCCACAGTTTTCGTAAATTTCTCACATGCTTCCCTTGCTAAACCAGTGACCCATCCATCGATGTGCAATTTCATCGATCTCGAAGATGATATAGTTTTGGAAAATCTGAACTTCGCATTCCGGCTAGATGTTATACATGCCATCTGTACTTTAGAAGACATCGTTCAAACGTTCTACAGCTGGTGCACCGAACTCTTGCTGAAGTTCAAGTGTCAACCCACGTCTCTGCTGCATAACAGAGTGCTGGGGTTACTGTTGAATCGAATGGGTGAGCGTGGATTTTGGACTTCGCTACCTGATCGGCGGCTTCTTTGAGAGGGGAGAAAGTAGTCCATCCTACTCTCATTCTTTTGTGTTTTCTCCATGTTCATTCAATGTTCGAGGTAACATGGACGATATGGTCTTTGCATAGCTTTGGTGTGATAATATCGACATACCGATGCTAAGCTACTGATGGAGGAGTTATATTTGGTATTTGAATGAATGAGCTTAAACCTGAAATATCCACTGGGATAAAACAATTGTGTTCCTTCTTTGTTATTTATCGATTATTAATATTCTTTCCATACCGCGTATAATAGAGTCGAGTTAGCCGGTTAGTTTTTATGTGGTTATTTTTCTACTGTCCTCTGATTGTTTAGCAACTCTTTACATTTGTATAAGCTGTAATAAAGGTGTGCTCGATTATAGGTAGGTAGACCAGGTTTCATACGTGGTTTTTATTCCAGCCGTCCACTTCGACGTGACTGGTGGACGCATTGAGAATCTGTAGCGAGAATGTGTAGAAAATGAATGGATGGGTTCAAGTTCCTTGCCTATTTGAAATAGATTCAATTGGATTATCGTCAGTTATTCGCCTAGTTAAGTGGTTACTTAAACACTGGAATACACCAAATTTGCCAAAAGCCATAGTCGGTTGAAGAAGGAAACGGAAACGTTGTGTTGACAGCTTCTGGAAAATAGGAAAATGTCATAACTGATCTAATGTGAAATGTATTAAGCAGGTCAAGAATAAAATCAGCCAGTATAGGAGACGTTTATTTATATGTTCTTATGAACTGATCTTGTTGCGCCGATGCGAGATTGGTGTAAGTTGATGTTGTTGTTTTTGTCGCTGTCGTTGTTTTGTTGTTGGTCGATGGCTGACATTCCAGCGATCTCGCCTTTCTCAGAGCCGTGTTATTACGAGTACAACGACAGCAACGGCGACAACAACAACGGAGATAATATACCAACTTCGCATCCGCTCAACAAGACCAGTTTACAGGAACGTACAAATAAATACACCGATTATTTTTACCGAGGTCTATAGAAATCGGTCTTTTGTGTTATTAGGAGACGTTTGTTTCTATTATTGTTTCAATGGCCAGTCACAGAAAGTGTTTGTGCTCGCTTCGAAATTTATAGGAGCAAACGCACTAGTTACAGTGCCACCTCTACTCTCTCTGCTTAGTATCGCCCTTTGTGGATGTTCGGTGACCAACACTCATCCCAAATACGTGTTTTCTACATTATGAAATGTAGGAGATAGCTTCTTTTTTATCACCGCTTTTACATCTTTGGAAAGCAAACTCTCCTTGCAGCACAATTATCTGCATTAAAAGAATAACCGGAAAGAATACGCATTCTGTTCGATGCATACCATCAACATTTCCTAGCATGCATCGTATATAAAGTATAGTTTGGGAATATATTAGTACACTTAAGGATAAAAAAAGGATAAAGCTCCCGGCGTTGGTCAATCTCTGAGGGATGCGCCACACATTCGGCTTCATTAAGTATCGTTGGAGGTGATTGAATGCAAATTTGCCCTTTACAATGATTCGCGGTGGCCTACCGATGTATCGAGCCAGTGCTGCTATCCTTCCAGACGAGTCTGGTACCAATTTGTCGACCCCGGAGGGATGGAAGGCTTGGTGGGCCATGGGCGTGGGGATCGATTCCACGTGTGTGGCGCCTTCAACCACTGTGCCACACGTGCTCTATTGGTACATTTATGCATATATATTAGCAGAAGTGTAATAGACTTACGTATACTTGAGCACTTGCGCAGAACGTCTTCACAAGTCTTCTAAATTCTGGCTGATCTCGATTGTATTGTTATTTTGCAAGTTCATCATTAGTTCTATCCCGACCTTGTGATACTGCTTTCCCTGGAAGTCACGATTTATCAGCTGATGACAGTTGTTGTCTGAATAGCCGTGATTCTTGGCCCTGGTTTACTCCTAGCCGAGATTCTGACTAGAAAGGTTGAAATATTATCCGAAACGAATGACTGTCCTGGTTAACGAACACCTGATTTACATTCCAGTTCAGTGCTCAAGTTCCGTCTCGGTTCACGATAAGGTAATAAATCATGGGAAACGGCTACAGTATTTTATAGATTTTAAAGTTATTTAGTAGTTAGAATTTAACTTTTATCGGATGGTTCGTGACAGATAATTTCAGAGAAATTTCTGGAGGGTGCTTTGATCTGTACACCATTGCATTGGCAGCTACCAAGGGGGACACGGTGGAAGCAGGGAAGATAGCAAAGAATCCGGTACGTTTTCCAAACTATTGTTCATCAGTGTCGCAACATAATGAATTTAATTAGGTTCCTAATACTTTCGGATAAAATGTGACACTCCTTCATTTATAAGCTTAAATCCCTTCAGTTGCTTCTCTGGACCATGCGTCAACACCATTTTCTTGTTTATGTGATGTTATTGTCAAACTCGTTTGGTATAACTTCCTTAAATGATTGTATGTTTTCAGGAACGCATCTTTCAACTCCCAGTGTTTGCTCGTATCGTCGAAATGGACGAGAGCAGCTTGAAATTTCGTCCAATACCATGTGATATTTCAAAATCTCTGTATGAAAGAATTCTTCGTGGTAGTCAAAAAGTTAGAGCACGGTATGTCTCATTTTGGAGTTCAATCTCAGTGTTCCTGTCAATTCGTCATTTCCGAGACCGATATTCAGTTTGCCTCGGTAGACATCAGCAAGACCTAGGTTCTTCATAAGTTGCTGCGAGATTTTCATGGATCGGTTGCTTCACAATATCTATCGTTTTATCGTACTTCACTTTCTTCAGTGCCGTATTAGTTAATTCTTTCGTTTTAAGAGATGAAACTTGGTAATTTGATCCCATATAGTTCACATGGGATGTGGAGTCACTCAATTGTGATAATACATTTGGCCTCGTATCCAGCTTTGAATGCATCTCGTTGATGATAGACGGAGGGACTTCTGCCCATGTCGTAGGTGATTGTCTTAGAAGAAGGTCGCTTCCTCCGACAATCTTATTCTCTCCTCTATCTCTTGCTTTTCCTATTACATGAATTGCCTATGTTTTCCTTTCTCGATCTGCTATCCTCTGGATGTCGAAGATCCGAAAGCATTCGATCTATTATGACCAGAACTATGCATACTACCTAGGTTGTATGTGTCAATTGTAATTCAGAAAATATAATGCAAGACCTGTTTTGTATACCAAGGAAATCTTGAGTCAAAAATGTGAGTGTGGAGTTTCATGTCCATTATTTTTTGAATGGCTTCTTTGGAATAGTTGAATACAGTCGATAATGCTGTTCTGCTTTCGCGTAATTTCTGTCTCATTTCGTCCTTCAAATTTGTAAAAATCCCCCATAGGGACACGTACGATGTGCTCTCTGTTCAGCAACTTCCATCTATTTAGTATCTCGTGATAGATTTTTCCGTGAACTGTGTATTCTTCCGATGTATGCGTAGTTCTATCCTTCCTACCGCTTCATCGGGTCCTTTTGGCATAGTCTGTGCTTCATTGGTATTCCTCGGAAATATAGTTATGTGGTTAGCAAAGGAGGACTTGACAGGAATTCACCAACATTGTGTTTGTCGTTCTTGTCCCATGGAGTGACTTCGCTATCCACTGCAGTGCGGAAATCAAAAATCTTAATAAGGTTGTGTCGCCTTGTTCGACCCACTTTCCTACAGGACTTTTTAAAGGGTTTGCTGGAAAGCCGTATTCTCAGTGTGCAGCTCCAGTAACAGTCAGCTAGAGTTCTCCTGTAGGAAGGCTTGATTTCTTAGTCGGCCAGCAGAAATTTTTTCAAATCGACGAGGGTTTTGCAAGAAACAGGTGGTATTCCCAACAAACTCCACTAACTCTGGAAGCGGTATGTAGGTGATCCGTGCAGTACGATCCATAATGAAATTCAACATCTGGGAATGCCAACGGCCGCGACGAGCCGGTGAATCATTAGAGGAGGGGTAAGAAGGTGAAGCCGGGTGAAGGGTGAAGCGCTTGGCGTTGATGAACTCCTTCACGATTTGCCATGCACCAAGTAGCACATGGGATCATTGAGATGGATGAACTTATATTTAGCTAATACAAGGACTCAAGGAGGCCTGTTAATTCTTCAAAAGCATGTTTTTATCCTCCCAGACAAGTTTAGTTCCAATTCGCAGATCTTGGAGGGACTAAAAGTTTGGTGAGGACTGGGCACGTCGTCGAATCAACAAAAACTGTTAAAATCGTACTTTAGAGTGTGCATCGAACCACTAGGCTGCGCGACCAGGAGGAGGAGTTTTTGTAGTTTTGCTGAAATGTTATTTTAGTTTTACATTTTTTAACACCTTAGTGTTCTCACCCATTCTTCATTGACGTCCACACGGGATCACGCCTATTTTTTCGCGTATGTTATGAGCTAGATACGGCTAATATGGTGCACTGTGCTCTGCACTCCAGAAATATTACCATCAGGTATCTTCCTGATTTTGGACGGTCATTACGATGCATCATCAGTGCAAAAGACAAGGAGGTTTATTTAATTCTGTTCATGTGTCAGTGGCGACTCAATATCCTCATATGTGGCAGTTTCGCTGGTGAAAATATTTTTGTACTTTTCGCACCGGCAGGAACCTTTGTGGGACAGTGGAGAATCTCTTCCAAAAGGCAGTTCTTTGTTAATTATGAAGTTTATAAAATACATTTAGCTCACCATTTTTGAACACTTATCACAGGGAAGGTAGCGATTGTATATAGGAAGCCTAGCAAAAGGAAAATATGCAGCATAATAAACACGAATCACTTTGGATTTCTAAAATTTTTGACATAAACCTTGTGGCAGAATATATCAGTGCTACACTATGTGACACATCCTGCTGAACAAAATCTAGTTTTTTTTCTTTGGGATGAGATACGTTTATGTCAATTACTGTCAATTACTCATGAGTTAGAACCATTTCATACAGTCCACTCTCCCGCAACGTTTAAGTTGGAATTGACTCCCATCATCCGTCGTGATCTAACCATCCCATTTTATGATTCCTTGAAATTTATTTAGTTGATCTATGTAATGTAATGAATATATTAGTGCTGATTTCAGTGAGGGACAAAAAAATGCCGCTAAAGCGGAGGAACTTTCAAGACCGGAAAATGTTTACCGAATGAAAGTTGTTAGTTTTTTTTCTACGGCAATCTTTATAAATCCAGTATTATCAGAGAATTTTTCCAGGCTTGTAATTTCCTCATGGAACTCATTGACAGAGAACGACATTCTCAGGACAAAGACAGCGTTTGTTCTTTTCTTATTCTATATTCAACTCCTTTTTGACGTAATGAAGCTTTAATTCTGATAAGATGATCTGTAATAAGTCGGTATCTTTTTTTTCTGGACCTTATGGCGGTCATATTTTGAACTCATATTCCTGGCTTTCATGCTCTTCCGGTAGATGAAGAATAAGGTGCTGTGTAGTTATGAAGCCATTTGCAGCGTCCTTAACATCAGAGGGGAGTGTTAAAGGCGTTATAAAGCTGACCTTATACTGTCATTCAAAGGTGGATGGATGCAGAGGACGAGCTTCTCGTGGTTGCCATGTCAGATTGTTTCATGCTACCCTTGCACACATATTCATATATTCATGGATATGGTGTTCAGCACGTTTAGACGTTTAGCAGGTGGCCTTAGTGAACATCTTGGGACATATTGTATGGGTGGAGTTTTGATGTTTCTTTCTTTCCTATAATCAAACCACATGTCTCCATCGGATGTTTATGTGCTACTTGCTAGCATTCCCAGTTCCCACAACAGAGCCCAGATATTCACGGATGTTGTTATATCAAACTCCTAATAGTGTACAGCTTGTTGTTGCGAACGTAATTTTTACACGATGAGAGGAGCCTTCACTGGTGCATACTCGGTGCTCACATGGGAGTATAAGCAACACAGACGATGTTCTATGGCTCTTTTAGGTCTCCTGGCAGTCTATCCAGAAAAGATACGAACACATGGTCTCCGAAGTCGACAGGCGTGACGAAGATCTGATGAATAAGTACAAATGTTTCGGATTAGATTTTACTGAACGTACTCTTAACAGCGAAGTATGTACACGCAATTCCATGCATCTTGGATATTCTAAATTCATATAGATAGAATGTAATCCATTTCAAAGGGTATACAACGATTTTTTTATCAAGGTCGTTAAAAAGCTAACTTGTCGTAGCTCAATCACGAAGGCACTGAACCAGGCAGTATTCTATGGAATTCACTACGACAACAGCTCGAACGTGCTTATGGTTGGATTGAATGAAAACGCGAGTAAGTATTTTATGACGACACGTTTTTCGTTCGACTTATTATTGATGTTATTTGACACATAATGTGTGATTCCTACTTTCTTCCTTCGTACGATGAGCACATGTTTGCTAATCATTGCGGCTACTGTAGTTCTCAATTCGAATATGTCAAGTGCTAGCCTAATTAGCCCTTTGTCGACATAAAAGCAACTAATCAGTACGGAATGTATGCGGCAGGTATAGAAATAAATCCTAGTACCCTCTTCATCTTTCATTCTCTTGCTATCTTAATACGCCCTTCACTAGAGAGTTTCTACGATACTTCAGCCTCTGAACATCAGTCTTTATATATTACTAGCTGTAGAAAGTAGTTTTCCACTCATTGCAGTCGGCTTTATATCATTGTTTAGCAAAGCTATCGAATGAGTGCATGTATGTAAAAAGAAAAAGGTCATGAGTTAGTGTAAAAGGCTGGAAGCTAAGAGAGTCACATATGACTAATGTTCTTTATTATGGGTAAAAATTCTTTTGCATCGAAATAGTTCAGGACTCTACTCAGAGGAAGAGCTGAAGAAAGCTGCTGAAGCTTGCGAAACCTCTTCATCACCCAACGCTGCTAAGAGTGTGTATGGTAGACCGTCTACGCCCAATCAGTCTTCGCTCGTGGTACCGCGAAGTGGCGAGCACCCTCAGAACGTAAGGTTTACCGCTAACGGTGTTTTCTTTGTGTTTAATGAAAGTTTTAGAGTCTAAAGCCAGTCTAACATTAGTTTTGTTCTGTCTTTCATTGTTGTATCCGCGGTAGTGGAAAACAGTTCAGTCTCTTGATGTTAGTAATATTGTGTCCAGTTCTAATGCCTGTCGAAGTGATTTCCCTAATGCCAATAATCCATGTTTAATTTTAATGGTTGTTGTGCTATACTTTAGACACTTCTGTATGAACGTAATATTCGGTCGCTTGTATCCAACGTGACCAACGATGGACAAAATTCGGGAAGAAGCAATTTAGAATTGGTAAATTTGCAAATTAACACCTTTTTTAAGCACTTAAACACAAAATGTTATCGATTGCTTCGTACTTCACTAAGACCTCATTAATATTCGATGTCTATAAATCATGCGTGAGCATGGAATCTGTTATTATGTGTCTGAATTTAATTTTTGAGATGTAATCTATGTTTATTTTCGCCTCCTCGTTCCAATGATGGAGAAGCATTGTACGTCACAACTTTCCCGTTTCAAGACGACTCCAGTAGTGAAAGTTGTTCAGAGGGTCCTAAGAATGAAACAGGTGTCTATACTACGGATGAAGAAAAGGACGTGGTATACATTCACTACTTCAATGTTGAATCGATGTCATTGTATCTTTTGATTATTAGTTGAAAATATCTGGGAGCAGTGAGATAAAAATTGCACTTTGATAGCGTGCGACGACTAAAGCTAGCACTGTTGTATCCCATTTGCGACTACGTCAAAATTTGTGTGGCGGGACGTGTAAATATGCTTAATTCGGCAGGTGGTGGTGTGCATTAAACTCAACCCATGCTCTCCATTGTATCTCAAGAGATGGTAACCCACTGTTTTTCTGTGTTTTCATTATCTAAACCCTTCGTTGTGAGCTCGCAAGCGATTCGAAGGTACTCTGTATTCATGAGGGCGAGCTGTATATTTCCATGTTTGGAAATGTCTTACTACATTTCTCGCTAACAGTAGTCTGCTTATCTGAAGAGGAACTCTACAGGAATTTCTCATTTGCTATTAAATATACTCAGTAGCTTTTTGTGGTTGACGCCTCACACTTCTGTTAAGGAAAAGCCATCGACTGGGTGAAAAAGCTAGCAAAGAATTCTTGCGTCAAAATGGGCAGTAGGGAAGGAAATGCATTGAAACCAACTCATGCTGTACAACCTGTCGCTTAGGTTTTCACTGGTTTCGCTGCATACGCTCGCGAATGAGATACATTTATATCTTTTACTGTGCGTTTGAAAATTTTTGAAGCTCACGAACAAAATTCCTCAGGAAATTCTGACAACAGACGTTCATGATCCACACCACGTACCTACCTTATCGTCGGATTTAACTGCGAAGACTTTTTCATCGCCCAACACTGCCGAGCTTTTTTATTCAAGCAATCGTGGAAAAGATTCTGCCACTAATGATCAACTATCTGGTAGAGCACTGAAGGTTGTTTCTTATTATGATGTGGACGTTCAATGCTTTTATATGCTGCTGGGTTGTATTTCAGTTTGTCCATAGAGATAACTCGATGGGAACACACATGTTCCAACGAGAATGTCATGAAGACAGTATGCCTGAGGTGCTAGAATCTTCGGCACGTGCTCCTTCTGCACCGAAAGCTGGCCTATCCAACCGTACTTTTGCACAGCCAAAGTACTCCAATGGAACTGCACATCATCGTTCGGCTTTTGGTGTTTCTAAAGCTGCATCGACTTCTGAAGAGGTGACATTACGCCTCTACTTTTCTCTACACGTCTAAAACATATGTTTGTAGCGAGAGTCCAACTGGGAGAAAAGCTATGACGACGGTGTACAACATATGGCAAGTTCCTCTCATCACGCGACAAAAATGAATGAACTATACGATCGAGAAAGAAATGCAGGTTTCCATCGGGTCTGTTATTCGTGTAAGATTTTCTATTATGCTCGTAATTCGTCTAAAACCATCTTTTTCTAAAGGAGTTTGTTCACCGCAGTTCCAACGAACAGTACCAGGAGGAACAGCGTTCAAGGTACACTTTGGATTTTGCCAATAAACTTTATCAGCCTTATAAATCATCACTGTTGACTAATCATTACATTCTAGGAGATACTACGATTACGCAGAAGGTCGTTTTGACCCCAATTTATCAAATAATTCCCGCACTGGTGATGACTCTCGTGCGTATCTGTACCAAACATGTAATCCATACGCCATTGAAATGGACAATTCTGACAAAAAAATACTACAATACAAGCCATGCTCTGTTTTTGACAAATGTCTTGATGAGGAGACGGTGATCAATCATGAGAATTTTCGTCGCTCCTTTGGAAGCGGTGCCAATGTGGAGAAGAACGTGTGCAATATTTCGAATGAAATGAAGGGTAGCGAGTTTGCCAATATGTCCAGTACCAGTGATAGTAAATATAAGCAGAGAACAGGTCTCCATAAGAGCGATCGTTGTTATTCGGAGGAATTAGTGCAACGGTGAGTCTAAATTTTCCTTTAAAGAGATTTTTCTAACCCACCATCTTCTCGAATAGGTACATATAGAACAGAGAGGTACATCTTCTTCCTCTTCTTATTCTTCTGCTACTTCCTTTGGAGTAGAGAGATACAGAGAATTTCAAATTTTATGTTAGATGTTTCAAAATGTTTACAAACAAGTGTACTACTTCCCGATAAGATTGGGATTTCATGATTTCAGCGTTCTTTTTTACTCATACTTTTTTACTCGTCAGGAATTAGCACAGACAGAACGAAGAGGTATATCCTCTATGGAGTACAATGATGCATTATTTCAAATGTTATGTTCGATATCTAAAAGTATTTTGAAAAAACAACGTGTTCCAGTTCGCAAAGGAGCTTTCGAAATTCGTCGCCTTATGAAGTGAGGACGAACAGCGGTTCGTCGACTTGTCAATCCGTGAGTTTAATATGTTTTAATATCACGCTATTAGTATCACAGCAAGTATTTGCATTTATGCGCGTTTTTATGCGCGAGATAAATATGTGCGATCTTTATTGAGCAAATAAAAAAAAGTTAAAGGAAATAAAAAGAAGATAAAGCTCACGGCGTTGATCAATCCCTTAAGGATGCGCCGTGCACTCGACTTCACTAGGCATCGTTGGAAGTGATTGAATGCATATCTTGCCTTTACAATGACTCGCGGTGGTCTATCGATGTATAGAGCCAATGCTGCTATCCTCCCAGACAAGTCTGGTACCAATTTGCCGACCCCGGAGAGATGGAACGTATGGCGGATCTTGGCCGCGGGGATCGATTCCACGCCTGTGTCGCAGGGCGGCTCCGACCGATCACGTGCCACACGCGCCCTGAGACAGCTTAATTGTTTGAAATAAGAATCACTGAGACTTACATGTCTTTGCGAGTAGGATACAAGTTTGCTTATCTTATTCTTTTGTTCTTATTCTAGTGGCATAGAAAGATCTGATGTTCTGAATGTGGCAAATTCTTCGATGGCATTTTTCGCTTTTGTTGTTAAAGTTTTTTCTCAAGGTGTAGGTGTCGAGGTGCTTGAAAAAGGGATCTTCGGGTGGCGAGAGGTCCGTTGAGTGTAGCATGTTAGGCAGAGTTTCGTATCCCAACTCTTACCTCTCCAATTTAGATTATGCAACATGTGGTCAAGCGAAGTTGGGCAAAAGTTTTGCACCTCTTGCATTCTTCAGTGTTCGATAGATGAGCCGCAGTTTTTTTTTTGCGAATTTCATCGTTTTCGTTACGGTATTTCCATTCTGAGTTCACATTTGCAACGGTTTAGAAAGGTACAGTAAATTAAACCAGCTGCAGAGCACCATATAATCTTCCTTGAATGCAAGTTTTGTTTTGAAGAGTGTTAACGTGTTTCATCTTTCTCTAATCCGCACTTAACGTTCTTGATTATCGTATACCGTCCAGTTTTCGTCACATACAATCAAGAAATGGATTGTCTTTGTAAACTAAGCGAAGAGTAAACTTCACAACAGCAGTCTTACTGCTCTTCACTCAGTTCGAGCCAAACCCATTTGTTGAGTTTTTTCACCTTTACGATGCGTTTCAAATGATGAACAATTGATTATTGGTTGACTTTGTGTTCTTGTACAACGTCTCGAGTAGTTCTTTAGGAAGTAGTTTTAGTTATAGCCTCACATGACGATAGCAAACTTTTGCGATGTGCACACCACCTTCTTCGTGATGAACTCATTTCCATTGTACGAGTTCTTTCAAACCGTTTGTATAGCGTGCATGCGGAATTTTTCCATGCCACTACCCCTTGGTGTTTTGGCTTGCTTCTTTGGCAGTAGCGCATATAGCGCAATAGTCGGAGGCGCCATGCGATACACATGGGATTGATCACCACGCCCAAAGCTCACCCATCCTTCCATCCCTCCGGGGTCGGTTAATCGACAAGACACATATCTGGGACGATAGTAGCACTGGTTCGATACATCGATAAGCCACTGAAAACCATTGTAAAGGCCAGATATGCATTCAGTCAACCTTCAGTGATGCTTAGTGAAGTCGAATGCATGGCTCATTCCTCAGAGATTGATCATCGCCAAGAACTTTTACCACACTCACCACACTCCAATTCTGTTGCGCTACCAACCGTACACTATACTCATTTGTTCATTACTAGTTGCCAAATATTTGTCATTGAAAATTCATAAAAATCTCTCGGTTCCGTACACCGATCTTTTTCATCCCCACTGTATTCATTGCCACTGTTGATTAGAAAGTAGGCGACCGAGGACCCGAAGTTGAAGCCGTCGTAGTCAGCCAATATGGCTTAATAGTTCTCTGTTTATTTCATTTCCAGTTTTCGTGATGGTTATGATTATGGATGGAATGTTTGTTTATAAGAAATACCGTAATGTGGTCAGCATAAGTAGCAAAAATTCTAAATTTTGACAGCAATATGTTCAGCAGGTGAAGTATAGTAAGCTGTAGCATGTAGTAACAGCGTTATACCTGTGGATGGATAAAGCAAAGCTTTTTCTATCACATGATGTTAACAATGCCATATCTCCTCTAGCTATCGAAAATTTGTCTCTTATTGTCGAAAAAACCAGAATTTGGCATGTTTACGTCGCGGACAAATTCGCGGCTTCTTTTTGGCCTAAGCGAAACCAACGTTGGTCGTGTATGTGTAAATTCTCCTTAGAACGCCGAAATAGTCCTGCTACGGTGTTCTCTGGTCGTCCAAATTAAGTCACCACAGGTGGTTGATTTTTTTTATAGATCGAAAGAAGGTTTCTCGCTTTGTGAATCGCGTTCTTCCAAGACGACAGAGATTTCTGTGAACACAACGGATCCTAGGTTACTCGACCTGTGCTACTCGTGGAGGATATAACAATCCGATGCGCACCCAATTTTTTGGCCGTTCCTTTCCATTCACCCCATCGTGTACCTCACCTAGCATCAGACGTACAAAACACGAAAAGGATAAATTCTTAGAATGCGAATCCTACCAGGTTGATTTGCACAATAGTTAGCTGCTGGCATGGTTTTTTAGGCATAATTACGCCGAACTACCGTCTTATCTCTCTGCGTCTTTCCGAGTTTTGTAGGTACATTGGCTAACTTGATTTCACTCATGATCATGGTATGTACCAGTCAGCGTCTGCTTACTAAGCGTTACTGGACTGGAGAATTTCTTATCAGCCTCGTGTAGCATCATTCTTACTAGATGAAAAACCCACTAGCTAAATTAATGCGATTAATGGGTGGTGAGGTTTCTAACGATAGCGTTAGTTGTATAAAGCAATAATTATGAGTAGTTCCTTGATATTTTATCATAAATCGTGTATTGCACTTAGTATAATTTAATTTTGACCTGAACAGATGCTTACTGTAGTATGCGTTGAGTACATTAAAAACTCATTCGCACTTATAAACGTTTTTAGGGTCAAAATGATACTTTACGGGAGTCAACGTTGAGCTCTGAAGAAAGTGTTTGCTTACGCATGATTCGTGACTTCGCTTATGTGTATCGGAACCCAACCACTCATGGTTTTCGTACTGTAAGTTTTTAAACGTAAATAGAATGAGATTATGATGACGATGATAGTCTTTGTTTATAGCTGGAAAATGTTGTGAATTTGTTGCCAAGAAAAAGTGTGGACTATTGGATTCCGCTTATCCAGTCTCATCTCCCAGAAGTAGAAATTGGAGCGTTTCATAATGCGGTATGATTGTAATTGTATTTCAAAAAATGTTAACTCTCCGTAAAATGTCAATAACAGATTCCCGACTATAGTAGTCATGAAGGGGCTGGCTATGGTTGGAAATAATTTGACCATTATCCTAGAAATAGACATATTTTAGTAGGTAACATTACCGATCGGAATAATGAGTTCAAGGTTTAAGCATCTTTGCCTATAAGACTATTAAGTCTTCTTATTCAACAATGATGGAACTAATTTTCTGGAGTTTCAAAAAACAAATTCATTGAGCAACACGGATTTCGTTTGGCAGGACTTTGAGGTTTCAAAAATTGTTTGTTGTACTAGTGATTTTGCAGAAGTTTTTAAAAAAACTGTAGACGATAAGGCCATATTTCCTACGTAAGTTTGCCAAGTTCTGAAGATTTCGAATGTTCTATTTATCTAAAAATTGTCGAACAACCAGCGTCGTCATGAATGTGTTAAAAAGCACTTTGGGGATATTTTTTAAAGTTCTTTTCTTGCAAGCGATTCACAAATTGGTATCTTCTATTTCATTGCCCATTTCTAATTATAATACTGTTTTTCTGTTCATATTTCCATGAACCGACATTTCAATGATAACGATATTAAATTTGGTACTTTCAAGCGAGTGCTTATCTGGAAAGGAACGGATAACTTCGATTAATCGACTGTCGGTGCACGTCATTGTCGCGTTTTAGGCTAACGATCTCTTCTTGATGAGCTGACATGACATATATATGTTGTTTTGTTGTTCATATATGTTTATATTTGTATATATGTACTGACATTCCTGCGACTTCATCTCCTTCAGAACCTGTATG
Source organism: Angiostrongylus costaricensis (assembly GCA_900624975.1). NCBI lineage: Eukaryota > Metazoa > Nematoda > Chromadorea > Rhabditida > Metastrongylidae > Angiostrongylus > Angiostrongylus costaricensis. Next base: position 69,437 of record UYYA01004252.1, read on the forward strand.
TTTTAAATGTAACATTAGTCTTATGAGCTATGGTCGGTGAACCGGAAAGACAAGTGCCTTATTATCACACCTGATATGGCACCTTTATAGGTGGTCCCACTAGCAACAGCACGTTGAGTAATTTTGATCAAAATGGCGTTAATTAGGTGTTACATCTTCGTTAATACTATAGATTTTCACCGAATCATAAGACTGTTTCTACAATGTAATCAGTTTTTATTTACTGCTTATTCTTTTTCATGGCAGAGTATGATGTGAATTACAACCACAGTGATGCTGAGATATTGCAAAACTACAGACCGTAGGTGTTTCATCTCAGCATCATTTTTGGTACTGTTACATTTAATACGTTCTGGTTCTGAAGGCGAAATCACCGAAACGTCATATGTGTCGATTATTTCTGCCACAACATAGAAACTTGGTCTTTCGATACCAGATTGTTAACACGTACCCTTTACTTCCAACAGTTAAGGTTTTCGTCACTTCGCCTTTTTCAGGGCATGTAAAATTGTTTTATAGGCTTATGTTTGTTGTTCGGTATACATTCAATAACCTTAATGAATAAAGTGGATTTTTGATGTTGGGCATTCTGCAGTTCGTTGTTTTATATCGAACAAACAACCAAACAAACGGCTATTTAATTAAAAATTCTATTTCCAAGTGTGCTCTAGTGACTGCAGATTGATGGCTAACTCTGCACGTCTCCTTAACGTACAGAGTCCAATGAGTGGCTGCACTGCGTGATCGTGGCAAGCTATATTTACTGGTGACTACGTGGTTTACTGGATGGTTAACAGGATTATGTCTGAGTTATATGGGCTCGCGTAGCGCAGTGTTCGGAGGAACCCTGCATTACATATGGGATCAATTCCAGCTCTCATGGGATCAATTCCTGCTCTCAAAGTCCACCAAGCCTTCCACTCCTTCGAAGTCGGAAAACTCGTACTGGTACTGGACCCGTCTGGAAGGATAACAGCAGTGGCTCGATGCATCGGTAGGCCACCGCGAGTCATTGTATAGCCCATTCAGTTACCTCTACCAATGCTTGATAAAGTCGAATGCACGGCGTATCTTCCAGCGATTGATCAACGCCGAGAGCTTTATTCTTCATTCTTTATATCTGAGTGATGTAAATCATCTAAATATAGCCACAATGATGCTGAGATATTTGTAAGACTCCCGACACCAGGTGTCTGCGGTGTGGACAGAACATGTCATTCCTTGGTTTCGAATAAAGTTTTCCCTATTTTTTTTCTAAATGGCATGTGGAGATTTTGTAGAATATCAAATGTTACTATGATATGTTGATGTGTTTAATTTAGGTGGTAGAGTAAAATTGAGAGAAAAACTGACAATAAAGCAATACTTTCAAACCGACCGCTATTCAAGTCCCTCATTAATAACCATTATCTTCCTGGAATATTAAGCCAATATAAGGTTGACGAAAACGTTTATTCGCCTATCAATACATCGACAGGAGGAACGGCTGTGGACCATCGACTCGGTTCATAGGATCTGAGGAAGACGAAGACGTCGAAGCGTAGCCAAATAAACCCTTATATCGACTTCACGTTAGGTTAATCATCCAGGATGAAGGTGAAGCGTTGATTTCAAGAGTTTCATGATGAAAATAAGACCCATGAAGACCAACAAAGGTGGAGGCAACTAGTCGCCAAAGACGATCATCATACAGAGGTGGTGGGGAAGATGCACGAAGAATGGTGCAAGAACTAACAGAAATAGTTCTTGGGTAAAGTATCGGTCCTAGAACACCCATAGCAAATTGTGTTTAAAAGAAACGATGACGCAGAGTTCATAACCTTTTTTACAATGCTTTTCGAGCATTCACACTTGTTCACTATTTATAGTACAATATGCTGAGATATTTGCAAAATTTCGGACCACACGTGCCTACGGTGTGGATTGAACCCGTTATTACCCCTTTAGCACCATTGTGGTTGGATTTCACATAATGTTGTGCGAAAAAAATCGTAGTAAGCAGCAAATAAATTTAACACTACTATTTATATTTGTCCTCCCAACGGTTTACCACCTCAACGTGGCTAGGAGGTGTTAATGGGTGTCGGGCTGCGATGTAGAGCGGGGATTCTTTCCTCCGACAAGGTCTACCAAGCTGAGAAGGAGGCCGACGTTTAAATCAGGAAGCCCAGCTAAGAGTAAACCAATATCAGGATCCACTACCGTCCTGATGTGAAACTAGTCGCGTGGCGGCAAATCTCCCTCTGATCCACGAGCGCAGCTACTGCCTGTGGTGGTGACGACCAGGAGCAGACCTTGGCCAGGCTAAATTCGGGGTTCAAGAAAACCGCAATGGCTAGACCAGCAAAACTCCAAAAAGAACGAAAATTATGGACGAGTTCAAACAACTAGTGCAAGCGGGCCAGCCAAGTATCCAAGTAAGTATTTATATTTATGCTCTGAAATTCAGTATCTGCATATTTCGATCACTTAGTTCTCTTATGTTAGCCATGGTGTACGTTTTATTGTGTTGAATTAAAAATAAAAAGAAGGATTTCATGTACTCTGACTGTTCGTTTAGTAACTCAAAAAATTTGCCCATCTCCTCTTGTGTAGAGCAGATGACAAAACATTCGTTTATAATTCACTGATTTTCTTCAGTGAAGAAACACTAGGTTGGTATTATAGAACTCATTAGAATACAACAGCTGCCGTTTCGGCGGTTTCGCCTTCTTGAGTTTGACCTTTCCCTTCATGTCAATTTGAGCTTTCCAGGCTCTGATGAAGGGAAATCCGTCGAGACGTCAGCTTTTGCATGTTAATAAATTTTATAATACCAATCTCATGTTTGCGCATTTGTTTATGCATCTGTGGTAGATTAATTGCCGGAGATCGATTACTGGTACATCCACATTGAAGATAAAGACAATGGTAAGGTTTGGTTTCAGTCGGCATCACATTGCCAACCTTCTCATTTTTGCATAGAATTTTCTAGACGATCTGAAGATTGAGCTGTTTAGGTATTGCTTTAAGAGGGCCACTAGCTGCTTAATCGGAACTCACCAATACGTTGCTCGTTCGTGATGCACAGAGTTCGAGGATGGGTTGCATTGCAGTCATTCGACCCGTCTGTAGAAAGGACGGCAACGTCGAAGGATTCGATCACGTACGTGCTATTAGGACGCGGGTTATGTGGACAATACAGGAACATATAGGTGTTCACAAGATGGGTTCAACACGTTTTAACAATTTGATAAGGATTAGAGTTAGATCCGTCGGTATCCTATCAACGGAGTCACGAGCGCTTGTATGCCAATACTTCCTCTTCTTTCAGTTTCCTTCGAATTAAATCCCTCGAAAGTCCCACAGCCATTTGTAACTGTCGACAGGATACTGCAAAATCTCAATGTTCTAACGTTAATTTGTGCCTATTCTTTTTTCATGGTAGAGGATGATGTGAAATACAACCACAATGATGCCAAGATATGAGCAGAACTCGCAATCTCAGGTGGCTTCGATGATCATTCCTGCTGATAGCACCGACAAAGCTGAGACGTGGCTGGGAGAAACTGTGGTTCTGAGTTTTCCACATATCGCTACAAAATCTGTTGCAGCTTTTTAAAGGAACCGCGCAAAATACGAAGGAGCTAGGGGTAGGGAAATGGGAGAGGGAGCGCTATTACGGCACCATTTCTCAAATGTACTAGGTCCAATAGCCAATTGCCACTATTGAAAGGGTACTGCAAAGGTCGTTGAAACATGGAAAAGAAAACCCCCAAAGTGCGAAGGAGAAGAGTGAGTCATCTAGCCCGCCCATAATCGATTCCCACACGGCAGGATTACATTCACAGTGGTGCTGTCGTCCCTAATGACGTCGCCGTTAGATACTGCACCATCGGTGCTCACTGTGCTCGATCCGCCTTCCCAGCTGAAAACTATTTGTTTCACGTTGTTAAAAGAAGGGAGAGTAGGGTTCTACCTCCCCACCGAGGACAAGGATGAATTGCTTCGATTGTTCAAAAAGAGAGCGAGTGAACTAAGTCTCGTACCCAACGCTAAATATTTAGCTTGGCACGGTGGCTTACAAATCGACCTCAGTGATGCCGACCTACTAGCCGAAGTAGTAAGAGTGTGTCCGACAGTCTTTGTAAATGTTAGTGATCCGAATGATTCCAAAGCTTTACCTCACAGCTTCTCAGAGCGGTTTTATGGACGAGAGAAGGGAAAGTTCCACGCAAAGGCTCAAAGGAACTGTTGCAAGAGAACTGAGAGCTGGGACCGTTACAACTGTATGGTCGATTCGTGCCCATATCATGCATACTACCCGGACTATGACTTCAGATCCACGAGCTGTTGCCATCCCCACTTTGGACATCCGTCATCATTCTGTTGTCAGAGACTCTTCTCTTTGATGTACCCACCATATTACTCGGTTTTCGGAAGTGGTTGTTGTTATGGAAACAATCTAAGTAAGTTTAAGCAATGTCCGTTCTATTGTTACTAGATGCTTAATCAAATCAGTTATTGGTTTTGATCAGTTTTCTAGCGTTCCATTTAGTGGCTATCGTTACTATGTACTGAAGCTTGGCTTTTTAATGGATTTTTTATGCTATCTGCGAAAACACTGTAATGCGGTCTGAGGACTCTTTGATTTCTCATACACCAATAGAGCTTTTGTATTGTTGATGATGGCTTGTTATGTAGTATAGGGAAACGCGTTTGTCCAACTTCATACCTTTTTTAAGACGTAGGATCTTCAGATTAGGAATTATACCGATCCACAAGGATTTTTCTTGATTTCCTTCAAACATCCTGTTATACGGTCATACGCGACCTGACCACGTATGTTCGCATCAATTTCTGGTGTGGGATGGTGCAGTCGTCAACCATATGCGACTATAATCAGCTGTTCTAAACTTCCTAATTGGAAGTGAAGTGAAAAGCGGTGAGTTTTTCGAGAAGCTGTTGATCATGTAATTGCCATAAAGTTTTTTCGTCTTTTTGTAAGTGTTATTGAAGCGTTTGGCCTAGACTTCCAGGCTTTGAAGAAGGCGATACTGCCGAAACGTCAGCTAGTGTTGTATTGTATTGTTTCTCTATGGAAGTAAATGCATGCTGTTTAACAACCTCGCGATTGCTGAACAAGAAAGCGACGCATACATAACATAACACTGGGAGAACTAACGGGAGTAGTTCGTGCGTAAAGTAGGAGACCTAGGATACCTTAAGCAGATCGCGTTTAAGAAACCGATAACGAGAAATCAATATCTGTTTGAGTAACTATTTCTGAGCATTTAATACCGCAATGGTAGCCATGGTGTACAAGGTTTCATGGTGTTGTATGAAAAAGAAGTTCTAAGCTGTGTAGAATAACAGACACTGTGCTGTACGAACATTTATTTTACAACAGTTTAAATCCAAAACCATTACATTGACGAACATAATGTCTAGTTAAATCACTTGCTTCTCTTCTTCTTTCTTTAGAGAGTTTGACAACAAAAACTGTAGTGGGTCTTGTAACGCTTTGAAAATTTATGTGGATTCTTTAAACAAAACCCTATATGGAGGGCATATGCGATTATATCTAACGTTTAGACAGTAATTTCGTATAATAACATAAGACATCAGCTAACTAGTAACCAAGGGGTTCGCCACAAATACCGCAACGTTGGTGTCCTCCATGGTAGTGTCCCATTCCACAAATCGGTAGGTGTTCAAAGTGTGGATCGCCTGGAAGAAAGCACGATCTGGGAAAGCTGGAGAATGGCGACTGGCCGTTGTAAGGGCCGATGTCAAGTGTTTCTTCATTGCAGAATACTGGAGAATAGCTGTGGTGCTCGTGTCTCTTCGACTGTAGATCTTTTGAGTATAAATGACGATTTCGGGAATGAGAGTGATGACACTTTCGCCGATGATCACGACTATTTAAGTAGGACCGGCCACGACTATGTGAGCGGGATCGGCCACGACTATGCGAGCGGGACCAGCCGCGACTATGTGAGCGGGTCCGACTTCGGTTCCTCGTTCGATGTTTCCGTCTTAGTGGTCCACGCGCCCTGTCGACGGAGTCCGAAGATGAAGGCGAGTACCCATTTTCGGTTCGCACAATAATTCTTACCGTCGGGCAATCATTCACGATTGAAAGTAGTGCGTCGGCACTGTTTATCTGTATGCTATTACAGCCAGTGACTGCCCACATGTCGCTTCCAGGTGGAATACCGAGTTCGCCGATCTTTTTCTGGAGTGCTTGGTAGAGCTCGTCCTTTTCCTTGTAGTCTATGGTAAATCGTTGCTTGCTTTCTCGGCACAGCTTAAAATAGGCAGTTTTCAGTTCAGTAGTCGAATCAGTCATAGTTGTGGAAGAGTGGTCGTGAATTGGCCACTGAGACTTTATATATACGTTTTACTTTCGAAAGGCCTGATTGGGTGGAGCATAAACCGAAATCATAGGACAGTGCTATCAACTAGTCCATTTCGAAATAGCTTTCATTTTCGAAACTTTTTCGAAAAACACATGTCGAAACTGTTTTGCGACTGCTAACTATAATCACGTGAATGGTGGAGAATTGAGATTGAGAATGAATAAAATGAATCTACGTGTCCTAGACCGATTGAGATGTGGGGAATGAACTCCTGCTTTGTTCTAGGGTATTTTTTTTGACTTTCTCAGCCTACATGACGATTGCGAGAAGGCGAATGGAACGAGAGAAAAGCTTTTATCCGAACAATACGTGGTGTCCGATCATGTGAAAAATTACAATACAACAGTGGTCCCTCAGGCCTTTTTAAAATAAGATTTCAACAATGTTCGTACGTAGAACACAACAACAGCAGCAGTAACTAACCTTCTCATTACAAAGTTGCTTGGTGAGAATAAGCAAATAAGTTTGCTATGGTCATATCAATGTTCTCATCGCAACAATTTTTCCTACTCTTGCCACTCCCCAGTCATCCCCTTTCTACGTAGTAACCAATCCAAAATGACAAAAACCATTGCATAACCACGTTACAGAACTAAATTCTTTATCAGAATTGGCGAAACTTATTGACGTTAGTAATCACACATCGACAATTCTTATCACTGAAGACAATAACATGTCATTTTCCATATGCTGCAGTATACTGCCAACGAATATCTACCTTGAGCTCTCCATGCTGTAACGACACATCATACAACAGGACTCGTACTAGTCACTTTACACTACATTCCAACACAGTATTCAATTTATGTGATCGACAGAGGACCAGAGTAACCCCTAAACAAACAAACAGTATTTAAAAACTATTGTCATGGGAAGTAATGTACCTAGCAACCATGGAAATGGCCTAGCACGGCGTCGCCTAGATGTCTATCGTGATCAAGTCCTATTCCAAAAAAAGGATGGCAACCATATCCGGGATCTGTGTGCAAAAGAAAAGCGGTTCAAAGGACAGAACGTCGGTGGCTGTCCATAGGATGGGCAGCAGAAAAGTGGGGGCTCGGAATTGCTGGGACAGTGCTCAGAGCATTCTCTGAGATGTCCGGTGTCCGAGAAATCCCTTGAATAAGACCTGCCACATCGCCATGAACGGTGTCGACCTCTTTCGCGATAGCTCCTATGACCTTTCTTCACCTTTCGTTTCCCCATCATCGTGTTAAATTCTGGGCATGAGTCTGTGACACCACCTTCGTCACGTACTGAAATACTCATTACATCGGATCCGATCACTGCTATACACAGTAAAGCATCAGCATCTTTGATCTCAATATGGTCGCCATCGAGATCGACAAGGTGCGTGGCTCGAAGAGGGATGTTCCATTCGTCAAATTTACTCTTGAAAGATCGAAGCAAGTACTCCTTGTCCTTGCAGCGAATGGTGAATTGCGATGGATTTTCAAAGTACAGCTTAAACACCATAGTTTTCGATTTACCAACGGGTTCAGTCATGGCCGACGCGTAATGACAGCGATCTGGACAGAAAGGCTCTGCCATCGAGAAGGGACAGTGGGTGGGTGGGGTCACGCGCATGTCAACGATGCCGATGACTCATCTCCCATTTGCACTTTGCATTCATTTCGAACCTAGACTGTCAGAAGTGGCATTGTTGACATCTATGCAGTTTGCTAAAGATATGGGATATTTATGGGGTCATGATGACTGAAGGGGAAGAACAAAGGCACAATGATTGGGAAATGATAGCCCCGTAACATTGTCGAACTTCACTGCGATGAAATGAAACTAGTTTGTTGAGAAAGTCGAGTAGAAAGTGATGATTTGGTGATGTGATAATCATTAGCATACTAGAGGGACTTTAACTTTCTACTTTAAGTTTTGTAACTTTCATAACAAAGTTCGCAAAAGCAACTTCTAATGCAGTTCGGTACTTCACTCCAAGTTTTCGAAACGTTCTAACAACCTGCCAACAACAACCATAACCTGCCATTAAGAAGAAAAAGGCAGAAATAAAAGAGTTAAGATTGTGGTTCTAACAACTTCGACAGTGCATTTACTTAGAATATTTATTATGAAAGTAAATAGGATAACAATAATATTTTGGAATCACATAATACCGCATTCCTCCCTTTAGATATTGTCTTTGGCATCTAGCAATTACAGAAACATCTTCGCACTACCCCACGACGTCCTCCATGACAGCATCACAGGGTAATACATGGATATGGTTCGCATCGGGGAACCAACGAAAAATTCGGATGTTCAAATACAGCTGGGTGAATACAATAGGGTTCACAGAATGGTGGAGGTGCGTGGAGATATGCTGGATTGTGTAAGTGTCCGCAAAAATGAGCTATGTCTTCTGAATATCTATGGTGAAGACCCGCCAAACAGCAATGAGCTTTCCAACGGAGACTGCATCGATGGTGGGACCGGAAACCATTTATACTTCCACTCTCAGCCCGTTCGTTAGTGGGTTCTGACGAAACCGTCGACGAGTTCGAACAATCGTCGTCGGGACGCACTGTTAAATACACCTTCCGGGTCATGTTCACTACGTGCAACAATCTCTCGGCGTCGTTAATTTCAATCTGTTCGCCAAAGGTGTTAGTCCAATAAAATTCTGAAGGCCGAATATTGTGCTTCTGTAATTCTTTGAGAAGAGACTGGTATAATTCATCCTTGTTCCTGTACTTTATACAGAGTTCGGGCGCATGCTCGCGAAAAACAGCGAATAGAATGGTTTTCGGATCACCCGAAGATTCTGTAGATTCGGACATTGCTGGTGACGTAGATAGGAGATCTGGGATTGACGGAATACCTTCCGAGCTGGGAAGTGCCCAGTGCACAATGTAGTGTGACAGTGGGCGGAGCAAAATGGAATGGCGCCGATGTCGCTCGGACTCGATTCGCGGGTGATTTCGCAACTTGCGATCAGCGCTGAGGAGCATTTGGTGGGCAGGGCACACTCACAGAACAACGCGGTTTTCGCAGACTGTAGAAATATGAGATGTATCAAGTAATTTTCGCCTAGCAGCAGAAGGTGCTGTCGTGATGAACGGGAAATACTTTCTTCAGGCTCGCAAAATATGGACTGTGGAAAAGTCCGTTGCTTTCAGATTACTTATTTGGATACTTGGGCATGGACGGCCTGTCTTCACTAGTTGTGCGGGCACCAGCACAATCTCCATTTTTTCTTTTTTCTTTTTGGAGACTTGCCGACTGAGCTATTGTAGTTCCTGGGGTCCCTACGTTAGCATGACTAAGGTATGCCTCGAGTCATCACCACCACAAGCAGTCGCAGCCCTTGTGGATCAGAGGAAGATTTGCCGCCATGCGACTAGACTGATACCAATACGATGGTCGTTCCTGGTAATGGTTTACTCTCAGTTAGCTTCCTGATGAAAAGCTGGAAAAATCCAACGCTGTATTCTGAATTCAATACCATGACCAGCATACACATCATATACTTGTGTGTCGTATATACGTCTAAACCCAACTCGTATTCCCTATTATTGGGATTAGAAAAAGCCGATAGAACGCGCTTTCGCAGTCTATACTCGAACTGGAAGGCGTTTCTCGTTCAAGGAAAAATAATTCATTCGTATCTTCTCTCTTATCTTATCTCCTCTCTTATTTTCTCTCTCTTCCTATATTTCTTGTCTCCTTGTCTTGTATGTCTTTCTTACAAATCTCATCTTAACCTTATCTTACACTTTATCTTTCAGAGTAAACGCCACCATTCTGTAGGAGTTAATTGTTATATTGCACCTCACCGGATTTCCTCATATATTGTGCGATCATGTATTTGGGTAACAATCGTACGTCAAATTCGTTGTTATGGTGCAGTTTTTCGCAAGCCACAGTTCACATTGCTCATCCTTATCCCCAATGTCTAAATGACTTAGCGAGCGCTAATGACGCTCTACGTAGAAAGCGCGTTTTAGTTTTTGAACGAAGAGATTGAAAACGAGCATGATAATAAGACTTTTATTCGGATATGGCATTTTATAGGGCAAATCGGAGTTTTGATGTTTGTCGGGTAGGAACAAGGCAACCTACTGTTTCTGTTATCTTCTTTTTTCTCCCGGTAAATCAATGTTCATGCACAGTTCCACCTCGATGGGTTATGAGTGTTATTTCATGGTTTGCAGAAAAGGATTGCTCCTCCCACAATCGATTTTCGAGCATAGGATTGTGTCTTTTCGCCTCTTCTCTTCACTCCTCTTCTACCATCTTCCACATAAGTTCCGTCGACGGTAAGCGATTCGTGTGCTACTTCTTCTAACCATCTAATCATCTAACCTTTTTTTTTTTTGTTAGAAACTGGTTGTGAATTAGTTTGTGTGAACTCGTACGACATATTTTATTATATGTAGGGATTGTTATAAATGCCGTGGTTTTCAATGTATACCAACGGACAGCAAATTGCACATCCCACATTCAGTGTTTCGCGTTTATCACTGTTGCTCTACTAAATCTAAAACCAAGTATTCGAATGATGTGATCAGTATGACCCGGATCCCGGATGGTGTAGTGGTGAAGTGCGCGGCTCCCCGGTAAGGACAACAGCGCGTGTTCGTTCCCCACTGCATACACCTGTGGTCCGGAGTTTTGCAAATATCTCAGCATTTCATACGAGTTATAATTCGAAACATACCCTGCCATTAAGAAGAAAAGGCAGTAAATAAAAGAGTTAAGATGTGATCAGTGTTTTCCGTGCTTCCTGAAGTTCGAATGACTATGAATCTTTGATCACGGGCGATAAAGGTAAAGATGGGCGTCCCGTACGAATCTCACTCGATTAACTTGATCGGTGACGGACCTCCCATTTCGAGTACCTATTGGCAAAACGGAAACAATCGGTGTCAAATATTATGCTCTTTTATATTTAAATAGTAATATCTTGTCTAAAATTTGTTAAGCCTTCTCTCCTGAATCTGTATAGTCAATTATGGCAACGGTTAGGAAAGTGATGAGTTTTCATCTGTCGTTAGGGAATTATTCTCTATATCGTTCTGTTCGAATATTTGTAAAGAAATCATGATGATATGCTCTATGCATGATGATGATATTTTATGATTCCGATTAACTGAGATTGATTTGCCCACTTTGTACAGTTGCCATAAAAGCACAGTGAAATTTTTCTTTGTAACTGGGGATATTTTTCCGACAACTAGAGTAGTTGAGAAGCTTAGAGCTTGGGAAACCTAGTTGCTTGAGCGGCTTATCCCTTACTAGACAATTTTTATAAAGCGTTCTATCACTGGTTTTACGAAAAAAAAAAATCAAGCGAAAGTCAGTGAGTCAAGGCCTCGTTGACTATTCTTTTACTTACTAAGCTGCTTATAACCAAAATTCATAAAGATCTAGTTTAATGTTCCTGACGCAAATGACGCTCCTAGAAGTACTAGTGATATTATTGTGAATCAGCATGTAACCAGTTCTGTAAAATCCCGCTTGTTCAGCAGCGCAGGTGCTTAAATTAGGGGCTTGGTCGAAGAGAAGGAGAAGAAATATGTTCCGCATGTTCATGGATTGTACATGTTTTCGTTACAGGTCATAAAGTCCACTACAGGATTGGACGTGTTGGTTCAAAGTTTTCTCTAAATACATTGTACTTGGTAGCATGCTATGTGATAACCACAGAAATGGAGCAACAAAGTTCATGATGCATATCATTTTGATGTATCGCTACAACTTTGTTCGCTTTAGTGCTCGTATTTCAGCTAACTCTGCGATTCAGAGAAGATGGTTGACGTGGTGATGTGTTGGTTACGCCTTCAGACGACCTTCCATGGCAACGAGTACAAGTATTTCAAAAAAAAGACCGTTTATGTATATCCCAGTACAACAATTAAACAATACAATGAAATTTCAGGGATATAGCCGACATTACAACCACTTGTGTATGAAATAAAGGATCTATTAGCTATAGTAACCGTCGGGCCAATCGTTGCTTGGATGACCACTGAGAACACACCTCATTCCGAAGAACGGACAACGCTGTAGTCGCGGATATGGGCAGTGATAGAACGGCATAAAGGGGCAGAATGGTGTCGGATGATTGTGGTAGGCGTGCGGGAACCGTTCGTAACAAGAATGAGAGTAGGGTGAGTGTCCATATGAGAATCCTGGAAAATGGCACTGGTACCTGCAAGAATAATATGGATCACAGAAATTGTTTTTTTTGTGCGAACGGCTTTTTGAGATCCATTTCTGATCCATGGTCAACCGTTTTCGTTCAAGCGACTCTTGGCCCAATTCGATGCGATCTGACGACGAATCTTCACTTTTACCTTTTGCGCGGACGTAAACCATCATGACGTAATTTTTCTTGGCGTGTCTAAACAATGCGTCAGCGTCGTCGATTTCATAGTGCTCTCCTCTGTGATTTATATGATACATGCTTCGTTTTGGAATATTTAGTTCGTCAAGTTTCTTCATGAATGAGCGGTACAAGTCATCTTTATCATCGCTGTACTTGATGATGAAAAGTGACACACCTTCTCGGATTAGCTGAAAACAAGCGGTTTTTTCCTCAGCTGTCGATCCGTTAATATTCTGTGGAGCGGACGAGACATCCGTTGAGGGTGACATCCTGGCAATGAAATACGGAAAAATCGTGAGTATGGGAAAGTGACCGTGGGCGGAGTCGCTCATGAAGGTGAGCACCGACGGTGACTCATCTCGTGGGCAGAGAACGTTTCGAGTTCTTTCGGGTGCACTCAGCAATACGCACCACCGAACATCAATCAACTTTTGCAGACCCTTCATAGTGACATGTAATTCTTTTGAATCGAAAAGATTTCTGCTAACAATGTAATAGAAATCTTTTGGGGAGATAATGCTCTGAGACATTCGCAAAACTCCGGACCGCAGTTGTGTTTGGTGGGGAATAAACACGCTATCGTCCTTTTCGGGGAGTAACGCGTTCACCACCACACCATGCGGGTCCTTCGTTTCTCCTGCCTCTCAGCTAGTTCTATCGATCTTTGCCACAGCAATCACCCGTCAGCGGTATTGATCTGGGGCGCCCAAAAAACTGAAAAATGCTGATGAACATCATCTTAGCTGTATTTCAGATGATGTCCTGCCGTTAAAAACTAAAGTAGGTAGCAAATGAAAAGGCTAAGCTTATGGGGAGAGTTGAGAATATTCGGAAGAGGCCAAACTTGTGATTATCTGAGAATATATTACATAAATTTTTATATGCATTCTTCCTTTGATGACCTTACATGAGGTTGATAATGATGTTTATTTTCGGCTAACGTTTCGACGTCTTCGTCTTCCTCAGAGCCGATGATCCGAGTCGATGGTCCTCGCTTGTTATTCGTCTCGACGTGGCAGCTTCGCCTTCGTGTCGAGTCAGGTCTTCTTCAATGAGCCATCTCCTCGAATGAGGTATCCTTACTCAGTGATGCCATTTTATACACGATGCTGATGGTGGATATAATGATAATGTCCAGTGATAACAACTTGTTTTTCTTCCGGTCATAATCATCGCTCACATCGTGCAGAAGTCGGTGTTATTATCAGTTAGCATAAAGCGTAGTAATATTTCGAAACCGACTTGCTGTTATACATATTACAATTATGTTAATATTACATATATACAATACATATTGATTAGTGATACCGAGGTTCAAGGAAAGTCGGTTTCTAAATATATTATATAAATTTTATTACACGCTTCATATGTTCTGGTGTTCTTTTCAAATTCTGCAAGTAAAAGAAATTGTCCTCATATTTTCCCACAGCCGTGGCGGAGGCGTATCTTTCCGGTTCTCTCAACCGTTGAAGAAATGAACGATTAACGATGAAAGCTGCTGCGTCAGCGTCATTTCACGGAAGAATTATCTATCCGCGGTTAACAAAGGTCATGTCCAGTATTGATTTTGTTGCTTTTGGTCTCATGTTAAAGAAATGGCGATAATTTCGGATCCTAGGCAGCCTGTGGTCTCAAAAAGATCGCAAAAGTGGGTGTATGAGAGGAATGCTTCGAGAAATACAGCAAGCTGTCCTTATGGCTTGTCATGGATTGTTTGATGTAAACTCAGTTTTACCTGATAAATGTAGAATTTCCGGTGTAGACTAGGAAAGTATTGTCAAATAGTGGAACAATCCTGACATAATGCAGAGAAGACCGTGAAACCCAGAGCACTGAGGTGGTCGTGGAATTTCATAAAATTGGCACCTTCTTCTGGTCCGTTATAGTATTAATTACCACTAAATTAGGTATCATCTTCGTGATTAATGAAATAAAGGTGACATTTTTTCTAATATAGCACAGAATTTATAATGCCCATGCTCTTTCTCCTCGCCATACTTCGGCGTCCGATGATCGCTTGCCAGCATTCAGCAAAACCTGGGCAAGAATTTTTGAGAAGGCCGGAGAAGAAATAAGCTTATGGCCTTCAACAGTTACAAAGGCGATTTCGCGTTCCAAATTGGCCATTTCATCCGTTCGCTTGTGAAAGGAAAGCTCATACGGATACATGTAAACATTTGCAAGGTTCTCACACTTTTGTTGGAGCGGGAATAGTTTTTCCTTGTTCCTTGGTTTTAAAGGCTCATTCGAAAAATGAAGTACTGCAACCACTTGGTTGTTCGACCGTTAGTCGTGGTTTTAAAACAGGTGAAGATCTACGGCGATGGCAGTGCCTTTTCCACCAACGGGTTCCGTGTTATAGTGAATATCGCCAAATCAATAGAAAGAACGAATAATGCACTTTTACAATTTATATAAGGATTGCATACTAAGTTAACGCAAATAAGAAACGAAAATGTTTTCCTAATAGATCAATGAATAGAATGTGAGAACACTGTACAATAGAATGTCAGATATATTTTAGACATGTCTTAGAAATCGGCACTCATTAAACCTCGGTAGCAATTATCAACAGTTTTCCACAAGTTTGGTCTAACACGAAACTGGCGTAGAGTATTTGTTCGGCTAACGCTTCGGCGCGTTCTTCTTCCTCAGAGCCGTGTTGAACCGGTTTGGTGGTTCACAACTGTACTCGTCGTTGCATCGAGTGGAATCCATTGGGAAAAGGGAGAGGGTACTGCTCAAATGAGGAACTTCAGTCTTCGGTGCTTTTATATGGAGGATGGATGCTATTCGATTCCTGCCGTCCATTATGATCTGCATTTTCCATTAAATCTATTTAAAAAGGAAAAATATGCCAGATGGAGCTCGATGAGCTATGTGTACTTATCCTTTCTCAAAAGCGAGTTTAAGCGAAAGGCCTTATTCCAAAAGGAAGACTCCTTCATAAGCATGGAGCTGTATTGAGAGCGGGCTTTACTGTTGCCTGATCGAGTTTCTCGATGAGTAGGGGATTACAAGTAGTGCTCGACGGACTCTTTTTTACGCGGAATATGAGCATGTGTGACGATTAGCAGAAATAGTCGGTTAAAAACAACTCTTACTACTAAATATGGGCTCTTAATTTTAAAAGAATGGCTAAGATTAGTCCCTTTTGTCAAATTGGAAACATTCCAAGGAAAGACGTATGCTACAGATCAATAACATGGATTGGAAGCAACTGCGCCCATAGGTATGTTTTGACATGCTCGCGTTCGTCAGCTATTCAAATCGCCGTAATTCTATACAAATCCTCCTTAGTGTTCAGGTTCTAAGCGCAGGGGTACCGTTGTGCCCAAAGAAAACGAGTCGCACATTGATGTGGCCCGACTCCCAGTTTCACGGAAAAACATCATGGAGGAAATGGCAACACCACTGACCGAGAAGATGATCAAGAAAAGGAGAAGAAAATACCAAATCACCAAGCAATCGAGTCGTTATCGTGTAGATCTGAACGACAGACTTCCATCTATGGAAAAGTTCAAGTAAAGCAAATACGTTGCTTTCTTTCTCGACAATCTCTATGTTATACAGCATATGTTTACTTCCGCACTAGAAACACATGCAACCCAACAGTAGCCGAAGATTCGGCAGGAAGGTATATTGATATGCCTGAAGGCTCTAGAGAAAGCGATAGTGCCGTAAAGTCCACTACTTTTGTATCGTATGTGTTTTTGTACGGAAGTAAACGCATGTAGTATAAAAACCTCGTGATTGCTGAAAAAGAAAATGACGGATTTATAATCTAATGCCGACGATAATAGAAAGTTGAACCTGGGAGCAGATATTTGTTTCACCTACAATGACATACCACATCAGTTCCAGGACCACAGTGAAGTGCATCATATCCACCAAGCGCACATTTTTGCTTAGATAAGGAAAATTTGGTGCTGTACTCCGTCTTTACTTTAGAAATTGATCTCAAGATTTAACCTGATATAATACCCGATTCTTTTGCATAGGCCATCGTTGCTGAGTGGTTTCTTTTGTTGTCCAGCTGTAACGTAGAGCAGAGATGCCTTCACCTGGAACCAGAATGTCAGAACCGAAAACATAAAAGAAGATAAAATCCTCAAGCAGTAGTTGAAACAGCACATCGAAACGTTCAAAGACCTTTCTGGAGAATGAATGCGAGGAAAATAGACTGAATACAAGAAGTGTTACGACCCTCACAGTGTGATGTACGATCCACACAGTACAGATGTGATGACGAGTCATGTAAAATAAAAAAAACACAATTAAAGTCAAAATAGATTCTTCAATTCTGTTAGATCTTATTGAGATTAGACCGTAAATATATTGTCGATTTGAATGATGGAGCTACCCACCTGGAAACTTCGAGGAACCGAGGCTCAATACCCATTTTATTGACACCCACTAATGTTAGACTGGGTATTTAAGCTCAAGATCGAGCCAGGGGCAATATGAAAACAAGTAATAGTCGCGCTTCTCAACTTTAACTAAACATATCTCGGTTCAGATTGGACTGTAAACATCTTTGTTAAATTACACCCACATTCCATAAGTTCTATGAATATTTTTATTTTTTTTAAATTTTTACAACTCAAGGTAATTGGGAAAAGTGAGCAATTTTACGAGGAAAAGTGCCAAATTTTAAAAGCTGTTACGAACATATTTCACGCAGAAGGGCTGCAAACCTTTATTCTTTCTGCTCCGTTAAAATCCTACATAGCTGAACTTTCAGTTAAATTCTTCTCATATTGGATGGCGCCAATAGATCGACATCCGTGCTGTAGGAAAGGCAATACCAAATGATATTCTTCATTCCATCGGTGCTCTAATTAACCGGATGCCACACGTTGTGACAACGAACAACCACAGCGCGAGGACCACCACCCGTGGATCAGTGGATTATCCACTCCAATCAATCCGTGAAGCCTTGAAAAAAACGAACACGTCGAAACGTTAATCGACCAAATATTTTATACCAACCTCGTGCTTGTTTAATAGTCGCAGAAACTATTTCAGGTGATCGTTTTATTTTAAATTAACGCTTAATTTAGAGACTGCAATTAGGACAAATTTGCGCAGTAGGAGAGTGACATAAAGTCATTGTACAGGCTTAAGAGCAAGCGTATTGGTGAGCGGCCATACACGGATAACATTTCAACATTTCCTATTCTCCTCCAGATATTCCGTTCTGAAATGTGCAAACTGTGCTCGTTTAAAAATTGCACTTCTGGTCTATCGCTGGCCGTAGAATCAGCCTTATCGCGAAATTGTTTCGAAAATAAATTTTCCTTGTCGTGCACCAGTTTCAAAAGTAGTTATTAGTTTGTCCTTTACGGAGGGCAGTTTCGAAAATAACCCCGATGGTGATGAGATACTTGCAGAACTCCTGTCCGCAGGTGTCTGCGGTGGGGAACGAACGCGAGCGCGTTACTAGCCTTTCCTGGGGCTAATGCGCTCACCACCACATCATGCGATTGCGCTCATCACCACACTTAGCAGTTCCTTCGTTTCGCCTGTCAGCTAGTTTTCTATCGATCAGTGCCGTCAGCACTCGTCAACCCGTCAGTTTCGAAAACAGGTATTAGTTTGTCCTTTGCGGCGCACAGTTTCGAAAATAGTTTTTTCTTGCCAGCGAACAGTTTCGATAATAGAAATCGATCCAAAACTTCAGTAAAGTGACATTTTATCAGCACCGAGATCTACAAATTCCTCCCGTGCCGGATTTTCGAAAACGATAACCACACCGCTTGAACATGTGTATAAAGAGCTCGCGGCTTAGTAACATTTCATTCCTATCAATCTCTTCATCAACTATGACAGAAACCAATTCTGAACCGAAAATTGCTCATTTTAAACTGTACCGCGAAAGTATGCAACGATTCATTATTGGTCCTTCCAGAAAAAGATCGACGAACGTAGCATTCCACCTCTAGTCGTGTACTTTATCGACAATAACGGCGAGGCGTACAAATCAGCGATGCATATACTTCTATTCAGAATAGTGAAAGACCACACACCAGGGTTACCGTCAGTGCGGAAGACGATCACTCTCAAATTCGTTTTCGTATTTTGCCGAACATGAGCCGTCAGAACTAAAACGGCGAATGAGGATTCACCACCGCAGCGCTTCCAAGAGCGGCGATCTTTCTTGTCCAAGAGACTACAGTTGGATTAAGTACTGTCCTTGGGCACGATTCTGGCGCTTTCCCAGATTTTGTCCGGAATTTTTCAACGATTTCTGCAGCTGTTATGAGGAGCCCTCACCCTTCCGCTTCATTGGAACGCACAGTTTCCCTACAAATCCGCGAATTTGTGGAAATCACGATCGCATGCGTGATGTCGAGCACTATTTCGATCAACCGCCACCGTCCAGCTCTTTCAGACCAGCCAGTATTCCTACGGATCCACGAATAGGACATCACGGATAAGTGCATGACTTCGATTTAAGATACAACCAGTTGTCACTTTTTGGCGCCTCCAAATCTTTCTGTTCCCCAGTGGATCCGCGTATGGGACATGTCTCGTTTTGTGGAATGGGACTTGGTTGTGATGGACACTATCGTAGCGGTACGAAAGACTGATTCCATGGTTAGCAGATATTTAATCCTGACTGTTATTGCGTTCAGTTAAAACTTTTATTTGAAATATTGCTTTTGTTCTGTAGTGATTTATGTCTCGTTTGGACACTTCATTAGAATTGTCAGGACATTGTACAAGCTTCCACTTTGTGCGTTTTGTTGTGAGTCAGTTGATAAAATTTTAGTAACCTTGAAAATGAAGGCGTAGAAACAGTTGTGCATACAAGCGGCAAAGAAATGTGGTCTTCTACAGTGTGAAAGAACAGAAACCTTTGGAAAACTCTAAAAAGTTTTAATAAATGCTTTCTAAAAACCTCTACAAATCTAGTTAGTTGGAGCTGAATATATAAATATCGTGCTAGTAATATATAAATATCTTCCTTACGTGCCCCGTTTGAAGGATCTCAGGCTGCTCAGTTGCCAGGCCACGTGACGTCTCTTCGTGTAGCTGATAGGAGGCTGAACAACTGGCCAACACTGCAGTGATACCTCGGTGCAAATAGATGTAAGGAAGGCGTTCCTTGCCATCAGTTCGCCTACTACTCATGTTTTTCGTATACGGATAATCACATTCCCGGATACTTGCAGGTGTGTATTTGGATAGAAGAAAATTGTATCTTTCGGGTAGATAAGGCCAAAAACCCTTCAGGTTCTTTCGGCTTTCACCAATACAGTAGCCTTGCCCCACTTCGAAGAACTCTGACAAGGTATTTATGAGCACACCCAGACACCGCGAAACGTTGCAGTGGGAAGTATAGATCGTGGTTCTGCTCCAACACCAATCAGTTTTATTGCAACAGGATTGAAATCACTTCGAACTGTACCTGAACCACGCAGATTCCCTTTCAAGGAAGTGGTAGCGAAGTGATCTTAATCTGCAAGTCAATCCACTCAATATTTTTCTTTTGAATGTTGACTCGTATAAACTCGGTATGAACATAATGGTGCATTGTATTGCAACAACCTACTTTGGTTCATCAACAAAACAGGATATTCATATGAAATCTTTACATCCAGTGACAAAAACGAGGAAGTGCACTGCGAATATGGGTCTGTGAGAAAAAATATAAGAACCACTGCCATCGTTTGACGAGTGGAAGAAAACAATTTGCTAGTTAGAGCTTCAAATCAAAACCTTTATGTAGTGAAGAAAATGTTGACAACCATCTGGCATATTCTTCAAAATATCTGAAAATCTCCCAAATTCCCAACTCTCCCTATGCATTCCCAACAATCAAATTCTTCCTATAAAATTTCTATTAGATTTCCTTGATTTTACTATAACTACTCATGTATCACTCTAGAGGAGAAATCAGCACTTCCACTTTACTCATTTCTTCGTATCCAAACAACAACAACGACGACAGAGACCTATGCCAATCTCGCATCGGCTCAACAAGATCAGTTCATAAGATCTTTAAAAAATTTTCACATCTTATTACGGATGGCATAGGTAAATAAGTCCTCATAGTGTAGTTTGAATATAATAGTTTTTTCTCACATTTCCACGCGACCAGTCTTCGCATCTGTTAGGTGGATCCCAGAGCCTCTTGAACTCGATTCGTTTCTTCGCATCTAGCATTAATGGAGCTTCTCAAAAATTTATGTTTGGGCTGGGCTGCGGCCTGCTTGAGGATTTTTCGCCCTCATGATTACAGCTGAATGCCGGTGGAGTCGTTTGTCACTGGAATCCTTGGATAACCGTTACAATTCGAAACCACGTGGATTGGAAGGAGTGAGTGGATACGTAGAACGTTTGGAACCAATCCGCAAACATCAGTGGTGTGAGTTGGTGGCAGACAGCAGGAAGTATAGCGAGGACAAACCAACACCGTGAGCTTTATGAAAAGCACCATTGTCACTGCACTACTTGCCCATGAATAAGAGGTGATACCAATAAAGGGTGCTATTCTGCGCCCAAACTCTTCACAAAGCTTATAATTTACCAGATTACTAGGCTAACACAAGGTCGTTGCGTCTTCTTTAGAGCCGAATTGATTCGGAACCCCATAGCCGTCCTCGCGGTATGGTTCCTCATTGGCTCACCGATTGGAATCTGATGAGTCAATTACCACACGATTAAAGAAACCGTCCTAGGCGGTGACCTTTTTGCAGGACGGTTGTGTATCTACTACCATCTAATACGATATCCTGTTTTGCCTTCATGGTAGCAATGCATCCTGAACAAGTTGGGTGCTACATTAGCTAGCGTATGACAGAAATATTTTTAAAAACCGATTTTCATTAAATATCGACGTGAATAATCAGTAATTCCTGGGATTATTAAGCTGAAATGAGGTTGGAAAAAAATCACCCGGATCAACACTAACTAGACCAAATTTGTGGAAGACCTTGCTGCACCAAAGGATTCCTTTTAAAAAAAACTTCCTTGTAAATAATTTTAATGATGCTGAGATATTTGCAAAACTCCGAACCGCAGGTGTCTGCGGTAGAGACGAACGCAATATTATCCTTTCCGGTGGCTAACGCGTTCACCAGCACACCATGCGGGTCCTTCGTTTCGCCTCTCTCTCAGCTAGTCAACGTCAACGTTGGCAAAAGATCCATAGAACTATTCCACAACGTTGCTGAAATATTTGCAAAACTCTGGACCGCATGTGTCTATGGTGGGGAACGAACGCGCAATTGTCCTTTCCGGGGAGTAACGCGTTCACCACCACACCATGCGGGTCCTTCGTTTCGCTTGTCTCTCAGCTATTTCTATCGATATTTCGATACGATCTATCGATATTTCGCTTAGTACCCTGCCGCGAAATTATAGTAGGCAGAAAATAAAAAAGGTATATCTCAGCATTATCAAAGTCACTGTTTTACATGGGATCAGACTACAGCGTTTTTTGTGCAAGACTTCATTTCCTGCAGAAAAGAGGACAAGCTTCAAATTCAAAAAACCAGATCCCACAACCGCAGTAAACTGGGTTTATTCAGTTTATCAGACGGCTGTTGAGAAGATGCCGTTTTTGAAACCGTCGACGAGAAATACGATCAGCTCACTCAGCATCTTCACCGCTATAAAAGCTGAGAGTTCGAAAGTCACCAAGAGACGTAATACATGTATTATTCTCTGCGGCTGCTATCCATAAACTGATTTAAACACTTAACGTTCCGAGTCAAACAACAGATGGGAATACGTGGCTCAATGCCAGCTATGATAATCTTCACCCCATCGTTAAACTGCGGTGAAGACAAGATCCACGCAATCTATATGGACTTGCAGAGTGCGGAAGTATTATATATCATGGGGCACTCATTTTTCCACTTTTCATTGTCCCTCTCAGCCGTTTTGACCGCATTGCAGAGTCCGAGGAGCACGTGGTTGGACGCTTTATTGAAGGTGACATCAAATATATTATTGATGCTCACGTAAGGATGTCGAAGATCATGGTGAACTTTAATACAACGTTATTATGAGGAACTTATTAGCTTTGCCAACTGAA
This sequence comes from Angiostrongylus costaricensis, assembly GCA_900624975.1. Classification (NCBI taxonomy): domain Eukaryota; kingdom Metazoa; phylum Nematoda; class Chromadorea; order Rhabditida; family Metastrongylidae; genus Angiostrongylus; species Angiostrongylus costaricensis. Next base: position 92,229 of record UYYA01004252.1, read on the forward strand.
CGCCTGATCTTCTGATTATGACATTGCTATCATTAAAAGAAGTGAGACTCTTCCGACGCAATTCGCTGTTTTCTTAAGCATAAGCATGCATGAGGTTATTGCCACACTATTTAATTATAAAAGCTGAACTTCTCGTTGATTTCGCTCCCTTCAGAGCCGTGGAGGCTCAAGTCGGCTGCAATCTGCTTAGCCAAATACCATATCTTCAGCAGAAAAATCATGAGACCAAGATTTCAAATACATTGAAAAAGTGACATTACGCTTGGGTCTAACGACATTACGCTTCCATGTGAATTCTGTGCGGTTGGTCTTCACGCGACATACTCAATGGAAGACCCATAGAAAGCGGCTCTGAGGAAGGCGAAATCCGCCGAAACGTCAGCTTGTACGTAAATAAAGAAATAAAATAGCACCTCGTGTTTGCTGAACAGAAGTAGAAAGAATTGTTCAATCAATGCCGAGGTTAACAGAAAATCTGACGTGGGAGTTACTCGGAGTGTTCCAGGTGGAGACCAACTCTACAGGGCTCACATGGATGGCTTCTCCCATTGAAATATCAGTATATTTTTTAGGATCACTCTTGATAATAGGGCTTCTACGGTTCATTTCTGAAATTTGCAAAGGAATCTAATATACACCTCGTGCTTCCCGATCTGAAATTTCTAGATTCTCGTGCTGGAACGGTGACTTCCAACAACAATACTAGAGAAAGAGAGACGTCTTCCAGTAAATCCTCTCTATATGAAAATTATTTACTGCAGAAGACAATTGCAAGTTTTGTGCGAAGATTGTTGATGGTAATAAGGATTGAATGCTATAACAGATCACTTTAACTGTTTTCGGGTCACTGATGATGCATCTCTGAATGACCTCCGTCGGTTATTGCAGACAGTAATTAGCACTTGTCGTTGTTATTGGTTACCATTGCTGAATTATATCTTCGATATACAAATACACATATATATATATGTATGTAAACATACATTGTGTACTAATTATAGATTGTAGATGGCAAATTAAACGTAATACAACAACGCAGTAAGACTTGATTGCTGTCTCTAAAGACGGACTCCGCAGAAATCCAACGATGAGCGCATGCTCAGTGAACACCGAGACACTCTGAAGTCTTCTCGATGATCATATATTATCACAGTGAAAAGCTCTTGCCAAGTGTCGAATCCCAGTGTTCAAGCATAGGCAGTTCTGCGCCTATTCGCTGGTCATGCTCGCTATGCTGCATACTCTCAACAACAGAAAGAATTTCTTGCCCGCAAAATGAACTTGTCCAAAAGGAGCTTTTGCAGATTACTCAGCTTTAAGAATAACTTTTCACGAACTATGGCCAGCATTCGACGAGCTATTGACAGAATACAAAAGTTTCGGTAAAAAGACATATGCGACCCACTGAAGACGTGTGAACCAGAGCGTTCATGAGAGTAAAAAGAGCTGACTAAATTGCAGTCAACTTGACATTTCCAGGCTCTGAGGAAGGCGAAAACCAGCGAAATGTCAACTTTTTTGAATAAGGAATGCTGCGATAGCGAATTATTCACTAATGTCAAGGTTAATAGAAAATCGGCCTTAGGTATTACTTCCGACGTAAGTCAGAGAAAACAATGTAATTCAGGGAACTGAGTTGGTTGTAGTATTTCGTAAATTTGGCACTTTCTTCTGGTCCTTTATGATGTTGAGTACTAATGCGTTGAGCAAAGCCTTCATGATTGTCGAAACAAAGCTGATGTTTTTTCTACTACGGCATGGAATGATGATCGATTGCCAAAGTTCTGCAAAATCAGATAAGTAATTCTTAAGAAGGCCAGAAAAAAAGATACCAGTTTATAGTTAAGAAGTTAAAAAGATGATTTTCTGCCAAAAATAGGTGCTCATGCATGTTCGTCTGTGAAAGACCACACGAACATAATGCCAAATCTTGTGGAGTTATGATTTTCCTAGCCCATATCAGATTAACTTAGGTTTCTGCACTCTCTACGAAGTTGAGACAGTTCTACTTTTCCTTCGAAGTTTCAAAGCATCAATCGGAAAATTAGGCGCAACCACCCAAACTACTTGATTGTTCGACGACTACTGCTGGTTTCCGGATAAATGATGTATCTGCGGGCACGGCTATCTCTCCCTTTAGTGTCAACAACGATAGGAATTTTTGTAAAGGCACGCGTAAAAGTGAATTTTGCAAGCCACTATGAGATTGTCCACACCTTGACACAGTTTTTACTTGTTATAAAATTTTAGAGTGACATGTGAGACCCAACTTCAGTTACAACTCATTCCCTTCTTCCAGTTTCACAGGTCTTCGATAAGAACTTGAAGAAGGACTCCAATTCCCAGCTCAACAAAGCATCCAATCCATAAAAACCAGACACCTAAGCACGGTAAACGTAGATGATGGCTACTTCTACTCTATGGATAAGTAAGTTATATATTTAAACAACCAACATCATATATTTCGCGAAACTTAATCGCTTCTTAATCAATCGAAATACACCATCCGCATGGATTCAAAGTACGGTACTTTTCGGTAATGACAATCAGCCATTATTGCGAAAACTCTAGGACTAGTGACCATCGAAAACTTCAGCACAGTGTGCTTAATCCAATAAAACATTGGGCAAACTACACGATGTACAGGAACGTAACTTTGATCTCGCTGCGTTCATAACGTAATGGAGACTAAATTAAAGTCCATCTAATGCAAACTAGGACATGTGTGCCACGTGAAGCGGAATGATGAAGGAGCAATGGATGTGATAGCGGTTGACGAGAGACAGCTCATCTCCTCGGATCAAGTTAAACACGCGATTTCCATAAATATAAACAAGTAACATGAAGAAGATGGGATCGTACAAACAAATAGTGGACGATCTGTATGACTGGAAATCAGGTGCTAAATGTCAAACAAAAACGCCAACACATACAAACGATGTTTAACGATATCGACTGGATACATAGTGCTCTTCCGGTTTCCAGTCGCTTTTTTTCTGTCCTTGCTCAGCTTTTTCGCGTTCACGAATTTCCTTCCAAATTTCAATATCACGCCAATCAGCCTAAAAATACCATTGACAAGGCATTCTTTAAATATAGCAAATACCCCTAAAAATTTAAAACTCACCTTTTCAAAATCAGGTCGTACATTATGGGTGGGCTCCTCAAGTGCCTCGGTCTTCTTTCCAAAGTTGAAGTGCTTATTTGGACCATAGAAATTCTCCTCCTATATGAAAGACCAACTTTCCATATTTTCAACTTTTCCCTTTCTACGGCTCTCCACAACACGAAAGAATAATGTGAAATCCAAAAATTCCAGAATTAATAACCTTCACAGATTTATCCAGAAGCTTTGTTTGCCCTTTCCAATCCGTGTTGACATCATCCTTCGTGCTTTTCATAAGCTTTTTCAGTTTCTTTTTTTCTTTCTTCGCTTTCTTCTTTTCCTTCTTTTCTCGTTTCCGATCCGCTTTTATTTTCGCTCTCAACGCCCTAAGTTCTTCGTCCTCCTAAATATGATATCGATTTGGAAACTTGATTGCTTTTGAAAAACTATCAAAGCTACCTTTAAAGACACAATCGCATTTTCAGCGTCAATCTCGGTATCTTTCTTCCTTTCCGGTTGAGTCCCATCTAAAATCCTATGGCACATTATGACGTGGACATAAAAACATGCTTCGCAGTTTCGCACAGCCAAATTAGTTGCTCTTATACGTGGCGAACAAAAGTAAGTGTCACATCTAAGAATATGATTTACTTCTTTTGCCTGTCAAAGCTTAACAGATGCAAAGTACGTGGAATTTGCAGAATATTAGACATCTGACACATTAGTGACGTAATTCATTGACCTCAAGACACATGTTGGGAAAGCGAAGACTCCAACCTATGAAAAGATTTCATCTCATTTCATCTCGGCCATTTCTCTCTGCACACAAACTTTCCATGGGATACCATTTGCACTAAGTCGATAGGCTCTTTGCCTATTGTGCGGATTGGAATAACGCCGTCCGAGAAAGACTAGGCTACACACGCAAAACCAAAGAAACTGCCGATGAGAACGGTATCGGAAGTGTCATAAATATGCTAAACCTTTCGCGACCACATCTAATTTCTCGATGCAGATGTACTGGACCACTCTTGAATCGCTGTGGGTGTGAATGGTGCGCATCCTGCTACTTTTTGAATGTTACCATGGTCCGTCATATAAATACATTACTATTAGCATCTGGAAGTATTTTGCAACTTGGTCGATTGCCACCCAAATTCCTCGCGCGGACATCTCCGAAGTTCTTCCTTCTGCACATTTATTTGTAAGCGCATAACAGAGCGTTTCTCGCCCAGTGTCTAACGCGACTGTGCTAGCTATCGATTGACGACAAAAAATCGGAAGAAAGAAAACGTTTTGAAAAAGAAAAGCGAATCGAAATGACTATGTCTAGGCCGTACAGTCCGGTAGCGTACGCATTGAAATCAACGCGCACGGTTACGAAAAGATCGAACCATATAAAATAACCAGATACTACGCTATTATAAGAAATAAATCTGCATACACACAACAAGAGATTGGATATGCCAATCCCAGTTTTATTAATATTGAAATAACGAGATAGAAAATAGAATACTTGGAAAAGAACGTATCTTTGATGAAATAATGAAGTCCAAGGGCTCTAGTGAATTCGGTACGCACTATTATCCTATACTCTTCATAAGTACGGAACTGAAAGTCGTAACCAAGAAAATCTATTGCAGATTTAATTAGAAACGCGCAATGTGCTTGGTCTATAAACGGTTGATTACTACAGCAGCCCAGAACATATACACGTCGCAAACAAAAAGAAGAAAAAATGTCTTCGATTGCGTTTCACCGTTACATAAATCGCAATGCTGGTCGAAGAAAAGAATAAGGCAGCATGAAGTTCTACTAAACCTCTGGAACAACTTGGCAGAACCGTGTTGGAGTCTCCTATGTCAAGCCAGCACAATAAAAGGTAGTTATCACATAAAAAAGATAATGTGGGAAAAATTGTAATAAAGAAAACTAAAACAAAACAATAACAAGACAATACTAAATTACATACCTATTCCGGTCCTTCGGATAGGTTTTGGAGCACAACCCTCCTCCCACAATCGCTTCGTTTCCTCGTCTGCGTTCTCCTTGTACTTTGGAACTTTGTACTGTTCGACGTGATCCACTCTTATTACTCGCTTGAGCAGCTACAAAACGAACGACATTATTAAGTAGTTTGGAATCAAACAGAGTCCGTCCACTCACAGTTATACCATTGAAGTTGTCAACGGCCAGCACCGTACTCCTTTGGTCTTGATAGCACAAGAAACAAAATCCTCTGGATTTTCCAGTGTCAGCATGACGCAGTAGGTTGATATTGATCACTTCACCGAACCTATAGCGCAACGGTTAGTCGAACAATAAAAGCAGAAAAGTACAAAGACAATAAGCAAAGTCCCAACAATACGCAAATCCAGACAGAAAACTGAAAAACTGACTGCGAAAAGACGGTGATTATGTCACCTTCTGTGAGGTCATACGGCAATCCTCCGATGTAGATCCACGCAGAATCCCCATACCTCTGGTGCCAGGATTTTCTTAAGTCACCAGCAATGCCCAATTGGAGCTCTCTTTCATTCAACTTGTTTTGGTTCCTGATGTTTGTTAGTGGATTCATAACCTAAATCACTCGTTATAAGCCGTCCACTTGTGGAATGGTTAGGGAAATATTTCAATGATAACGAGCCATTTCGGGAAAAAGAGCAGAATATGTATTCAAAGAAAAAGATGACCAAACAAGAACCATTTAAGATCAATAAATATGACCGATATCCAGGAAAGCTTGCCAAGGAATAATCTGTTGATATGCGCCATTCTAGACAGGATAAGAAAGAACTAAAGTAGACAAAGTAAACGTTATTACCATTCGTCGAAAGTTAGTGCTCCAGAACTAGTACTAAGCAATTTTGTAACATCCTGAGGGAAAGGCTAACAAGTCTCAGTCGAAACTGCTGACATGAGAAGCCAAGCTCGGTCGACGATCACAGAACGGTGCGGAAGTCCTTCTCGTCCACTAACTCCCACAAAAACGCCATAAGAGCAAGATAAACATAGTTAATTAACCAGTAAGAGAGTAATTAAAAGTGCCACTACATCTAAGAAGTACCACGAGGCATTTCGAAAGACAATATTCCAAGAATACAGTAAGAAACATTGCCGTTGAACAACGTTTTTCATGTGTAATTGCACACAATGCAGTTCCCGCTAAACGTCGCCCTGACTTGCAAGTTCATGCTAGTTTTTCTACCTATGGCTATCGCTATAAAATCTTAGCAGGTCCGTATTAAGTGTTTGTGGATTTCGAAATAAAGCAAGCATCACGAATCAGAGGAGGTTTCGATGAGAAATGGAGCTTGTTTTCATCCCAGAAAACGTAATGTTCACTATTTTCCAAAATAAAATCACCTTTGTAACTTTTATTCCATTCCGCCATATTAAGTATTGTCCAAGAAATTCTCCAAAACTACGTACTCGGCTTATTAGTGGCGATTGTGGTTCTTTAAATGTTTTTTTTTCAGCACTGAGGTAAACATGAAGTGGGAAACATGTTACCCTCCTAAGTAGCTCGAAAGCTAATCGAACCATTGACAAGCATACAATGTATGCATTTTTAGTTGCTCTTCTAACTTTCCTCTCGTAGTTTTGAAGTGTTCTAGGTTTTCAAATGTGTTTACTATTCCTTCCTTCCAGTGTTTTACCGCCTCATCGTGGCTGAGAGGTGTTCCTGCGATGTACAGCGGGAGGATTCATCGCCCTTCTAGTGTCTTCCAAGTTAAGAAGGAGCCTGGCGTTTCCATCGGGAAGCCCAGCTGAGAGTAAACCAATACCAGGATCCACCACCATCCTGATATCAAAGTCGCATGGTGGCAAATTTCCCTCTGATCCACAACGGCGGCGGCAACCTGTGGTGGTGATGACCTGGCACCGACTTTGACCAGGCTGTCCTTGGGACTCCATCCAGTGAACCACAATGACTAAACCAACAGGTCTCCGAAGAATTGAAATTGTGCTGGGACCTGCACAACCAGTGAAGACCAACCATTCAAGTATCTAAGTATTTACTAGTCCTAAGTGATGGTACAGTGTGAGTAAATATATTGAAATCATCCCAACGACTTCATCTTACAGTAAACGAGACCAGAAGCCTGATATTAAACCTAGTTGTAGGAAAACGTGTTTGGGTTACTAGGGGACGGGCATTTGTCCTCGATAAGCTAATGATGAATGGTAGCGTTTTCTTTTTTCTTACTATGAACCACTAAACAACAAAGAGCTTCTCATCGTGTACTCTAGGTTATATTGTCACTTTTGTGAGAGATGCATAAAAGGAAAAGTGGAGAACTTTTGTGATTATTTGAAACCTTGTAACAGATGGACGAGCAAGCTGGAACTGGACTGAAACCAACGAACGACTTTAACAAATGGGCAAGTGGACAGAAGTCTTTTTCTTACAAAAAGATGAGAACATTTAGAGAAACTTTAGTCGTCAGTGGTCGTGGAGAAAGTGTGGGTTCAAATCCATGGAGAAAGTTCCGTGGATGCGTCACATCGGTAGGTCGTCCGTTAGGCTTAGTTTCCCTTAATGTCTCATTGCTCATCTAAGCATCGTAATTACCGCTGCCAGTTAGCAACTTTGCATAGGGGGATCTATCTACTTGCAATTATGATCAGCAATAGATTGAAATTCATTGGAATCCTAGGTGATTCCTCGCCTTCTTATCAAACATTTTAAAATGATTTTAAGCCGGTCTGACTACATATACAGCCCCAGGTACAATACTTCTGGAAGAGAATTCATAAACAATTATGTCCAGTATGGGATGGGACCCGTGTAGCGCACAAGTTAGAAGTGCCCGCGATTCACAAGTGGCTTATAGTTCAGTCTGGCGACCAGGACAAAGCAAGCCCTCCATGTGGAATCAGTGAATTTTTACCAAACCTGTCTCAGGTAATAAGAGTATAGACTTGACAAATCGTTAGGCAACCGCAGGTCGTTGTGAGAACCAGATATGCATCCTATCAACTTTGGGATGCTACGAATGGAGTCAAATGCAGAAAGCGTCCCTAAGAAACCAACGAAGCCGGAGAACTTCATACTTTTGAGGCTTTATTATTACTTTTTTCATTGCGTAGTTTTCTTGTTCAGCAATCGCGAGGTTGTTAAACAGCATGCATTTACTTCCATAGAGAAACAATACAATACAACACTAGCTGACGTTTCGGCAGTAACGCCTTCTTCAGAGTCTGGAAGAGTATACTGATATACAATCTACTAGGCCAAACGCTTCAGTAACACTTACAAAAAGACGAAAAACTCTATGGCAGTTACATGATCAACAGCTTCTCGAAAAACTCACTGCTTTTTTACGTGCCTTCCAATTAGGAAGCTTAGAACAGCTGATTATAGTCGCATATGGTTGTTGACTGCACCATCCCACATCAGAAATTGATGCGAACATACGGGGTCACGTTGCGTATGACCTCTGGGCATTCATCCGTGCTATTCATTATAGGGTTTTTGGCATTCGTGAATCGCGAAGGAGGAATCGCGCGACTTAATAGCCATCTCCAATGGCTACGAAATGGTAACACCACGAGATAAGTTTAGGAGCGGACCGACGCGCCCACACGAAACGCTTGGCCAAAAGAAAGTCCCGTTTATGTTGCCTTTTATAAGCGATTAAGTAAGCGTAGCTATAAAACGATGCTTAAGAAGGGCAAGTCTAGAGGAATCGGTAGCGATAGTTGAAATTCCAATTGACGACTCTACGTCGTCAATTAGTTCGTAACCGCCTGTATGACCGTCTATGTGAAACAATTGCGTAATTTGCCCTTACGGCAAGGACGGTGATTGCATGAGTTCAGGTACGATATACCTGATCTCTTGTAATAATTGCGGAGATGAATATATTGGCGAAACGAGCAAACCTTTGTGTATCCGTATAAAAGAACACCTAGATGGCAAACGAAAACTAAGACGAAGCACCCCACTAGGTACGCATAGGATACAAAAGCATAGCGGAGACGATTTTGAAGTAAAAGTCAATACTCTTGCACAGGAGTCCAAAACACCAGCGCGAAAAGTTCTTGAGGCTTTTCGGATAAATGCCAAAAACTTTACAATGAATAGAAGCGAGGAATGCCCAGAGGTCATACGCGACCTGACCCCGTATGTTCGCATCAATTTCTGATGTGGGATGGTGCAGTCATCAACCATATGCGACCATAATCAGTTGTTCTAAACCTCCTCATTTATTCACGATTAAGCTGACGTTTCGGCGGATTTCGCCTTCCTCAGTGCTGCTTTCTATGAGGTTTCCACTAAGTATGTCACGTGGAGACCAACCGCACAGAAATCACATGGAAGCATAATGCCATGTCTTTGTTGTCAGTCCTACAAGTAACGACTGGTGCTTTCCTTCATATACAAGTAGTTACACTGTCACTTATATTGTGAAATTTCTGTTGCATTCTAGTTCATCTAGTTGGCGTCCTACATTTATTCTTTATCGATTTACTTAATATACTGGTAGAGCTGTGTAAGAATTTTCCTGTGTCACCGTGTCTTTGCTGAATTACGAATTTGGATATGTTATATTTACAGATACTGAAAAGTCAATCGGTTTACTCTAACTCCGAAGTGAATATTTCACAAATCTGTAAATATATCCTTACGAACCACCCTTTTTAGAGCCGACGCGAGGTTGATATAGATGCTCTCATTGTCGTTGTTCTAACAATGGTTGACGTTTCGGCGACTTCGCCTTCCCCAGAGATTCGCGATTGGACCACCCGTTTACTGTTCACGAAGGATGATCATTGGGTTGGGTGGAGCGTGTAGCGCAGTGGTCGGAGGCGCCCTGCAATGCGAGTGGGATCGATCCCCGCGCGGGTAGCTCACTAAGCCTTCCATCCTTCCGGGGTCAGTAAGTTGGTAGAAGACTTGTCTGAGACAATAGCAGCACTGGCTCGATACGTCGTTAGACTACCGCGAGTTATTGTAAAGGCCAGATTCAGTCACCTCTAACGATACTTGGTGAAGTCCGATGCAAGACGCATCCTTCAGTGATTGATCAAAGCCGAGAGTTTTATCCTTTATCCTTTATGACTGTCCGTTGGTAATGGTTTGTCTTTAAAGGAAGGAATGAAGGCCGTGGACTTCTCAATGAACTTGACGACGACGAATTCAAGGCACTGGTGGAAGCAAACACGCGAGCAGCTTTTCGAGAGCTTGAAAAACGGCTTGGCGTAAGCACAGAAACAATTTCCACTCACTTTAATTGTATTGGAAAGACAAAGGAACTCGACAAGCTGCTGCCACAAGAATTAAACGATGGTCAAAAAATTAGCCGCTTTGAAGTGTTGTCTGCTCTTACTCTGCGCAACAAAACAACCATTTTCTTTATCGAATTGTGACGTGCGACAACAAGTGGGTCCTATACGACAACCGGCAGCTTCAAATTAATGGTTGGATTGCGATCAGGCTCCACAGCACTTCCCGAGGCCTAAATTGCACCTAAAAGGGTCATGGTGACTGTTTGGTGGTCTACAGCCAGGTTGATTCATCACGGCTTTTTGAATCCGAGCGAAACGATTACGGCAGAGAAGTACTGTCAATCGACGATATGCACCGTAAACTCTAACAACAACGACCGGCATTAGTCAATGGAAAATGACCAATCCTCCACGACATCGCCTGGCCGTGCGTTGCAGAATCAGCGCTGCACGAGTTGAACGAGTTGGGCTACGAAACTTTGCCTCATCAGACTCTCGTCTACCGACTACTACTTCTTCAAGCGCCTTGACAACTCGCTGCGCGAGAAATCCTTCACCAACCACGATGACACAAGAAAAGACGAATTTATCGCTTGCACAACTCTAGAAATTTATGCATCTGGGATAAATATTGTTTCTCGTTGGCAAAAATGTGTAGATTCAAATGTTTTTTATTTTGACTTATAACGTTTTACTTAGAGCAAGTTATGACATCTTAAATAATATAGTTAAAGACGTTCATTTATTTTTGAACAATCTGAAACAACACTCTCCATTCGCTGTTTTGGGAAGTTGTTATGAGGACTTCGTGACGTAATATGAAAGTGTTTCTATGGTTATTAGATGGTATTAATAGTCTAATAAAGAATACCAAAGTCCACCACCATCCTGGTATCAAATTAGACTAAGCACAAAAAAATTTTATTTGCTCTCACAAGTCGAGTTCTTATTCAGTTATTCAGTTATAGTCAGTTATTCCTTAGTATTCGCTCTTGCTCCCAGATTAACACTAACTTTCACTGTGAGGAGTCATCCGGTTAGTAATTTCTTCAAAAGGAAAAATTAGAAAATTGTAATATAACCATAATGTTGCTGAGATATTTGCAAAATTCCGGACCGCTGGTGTCTGCGGTGAGGACCGAACACGCTATTACCCTTTCCGGAGGCTAGCGCGTTCACTATCATTCCATGCGAGTCCTGCAAATTGTAAGGGGAAGAATAAATTACCTATCTCGTTTCTTCTTTTCTAGTTTTTTATCCTTTTCGAAGTTGGAAATAGGGTTACTGTAACATTTAGTGCCAGTAAACGAACGAAACTACTCTCCCCCCCCCCCGGTGAAAAAAAAAGAAAAAAAACTACGACTATACAGACCTGTAACCTAGTGTCTCGTCTATCGCTCATTCAACTTTCTGGCTTTTTTGCTAGCAACTCTTCAACATCTGATAAATCGCATTCTGTATTATATTTCTTTAAAAAGCACTACAGTCTGTGAAGAAAGGTGTTCGATTCCACGTGTTGTTGGGCAACGATTTTTTGATGGATCCTAGAAGTTTTTGGATGGCAATCTACGCCTTCTCCAGCCGACCCACGCACCTGCTGGCCATCACCTTCGCCATTATCCTCCTGAACCGACAACGGATTACGACGGTTAGGGGCTCCTGTTCTATATGGCCATATATGCAAATGAGGCCCACCCGATCCTTCCCTGAACACATTTCCCTTGTATCCGCCCTTCTCGATCTCCTCATTATTAACTTCACACCACCCATTTGCGAACGCCTCTCAACAAATGCTGTAGTTGTCAGATTTCTGTCCTTTTATGAATGTGTCGTTTTCTTGTTCAGCAATCGCGAGGTTTTTAAACAGCATACATTTACTTCCATAAAAACACAATACAATACAACGCTAGCTGACGTTTCGGCAGTATCGCCTTCTTCAGAGCCGCTTTTTCGTGATTTCCAATGAGGAAGTTTAGAACAGCTGATTATAGTCGCACGTGGTTGACGACTGCCACTGGTTGTGGTCTGTCCTTTTAGTTTCGATACTTGCTTTTCCCCGTGTTTTCTTTGGTTTTCCTCTATTGATTCCAATGAATTTTTCTTGTGGAAATGGACTACTTGTATTCTTCATTGGATCGAAATCCATACACCAGATTAACAACTTTTTTCTTAAGGCAAACTTTGCCTTTTTCTTTGTTTTGCTCTTGCTTTTTGCCAATGACAACCAACATCGCATTTAAAATTCGGCTTAATACCTGGCAGACAAACCCGTAGCCGCCAAATTCACTTGTCCCGGTGGTTTGGAGCTATGGGGCCGTCTTGCTGATAGTTTGGAATCTGTCCAACTACCATAGGGTCAATTGATGATTGAGTATTTTTAAGGTGGGCTCAAAACAGCAAATAAAGGAAAATTTAATAGGCAAACGCATTACTTTAACTGGCTGTGAGAAGGGCAAGGCAAGTGGTGCTGTGAGTAACATGCGAACCCCGGAAGGAGTAGTCGAGGGTTTGATCTGGCTTAGGGTCCAAGTTTGCCAATATCTCTGCATAATAGTGGTTGTATTTTAAGTCATACTCTGTCGTGAAGCGTAGTAATAGAAAGCAAACAAAAACCCAACGAACATATCATTAACTTTTAGATTTGGTCACATGAAACTTTACCATAATAGTATCTCTGTATTTATCTCAGTGATTATAACATCAACGGTTATAGCAGTGAGATCTCGGTTTCGATTTGTCATGACGATGTTATGAAGAATTTTGATCAAAACTTTAAGGGTACAGGTTCTCAACTGTTGATTGTATATAGCGTGCCTTAAAAAATGTTTTGACTGCCCACCGTCTCTTATGAATTCAGTTCATTATCTCTTATTTTTAGTAGTCTTTCTTGTTTTTTTTCGTGTCTCTTGTAATTGTTTATGATTACTCATTCTTCTTTATGCTTTCTGAATTTTACCATTTTTCACTGCTTCATGTATGAAAGCAAAGCCGAAGCATAGCCGTCGTCATCTTTGAGTTGTGCTTGTTCGCTGTTGGAAGTCCTTTCGTGGAAATGAAATTTTGGTGGCTCAGAATCAACAATAACCGGGAAGCATGAGGGTTGAAGAGTGATTTATACTTGCCAAACGGTTTTTAACATTACTTGACGAGACATCTGCACAAAGAAATCTACTGTAGAAGGAAAATTTTGCCATATATTTTTTGAATATTTGAATATTTTTGAGTGGATAAAATAAGCGGTAAAACCTTCAGTGTTGATCAGCCCTGACGAGAGGCCAAGTATTCCACTTCATTGAACAACGTTTGAGGTGATTGGATGTATACCAGATTTATGGAATAACTTCCAGTGGTCCACCCATGTGTCATGTCAGTGATGCTGTTCTCCCAGATATGTATGGCACTAATTTGCCAGCTCATGATAAACGAAAGGTGTGGTGAGCTCGTGGCTCAGGATTGAACCAATGACCACATGTACGTTGCAGAGCCCCTTTAACCATTGCGTTACACGCACTCCCTTTGTTGAGTCAAGCAGGCCAATTATCGACTATGAATAACGCAGGCGAATCATGCCGGTGTGGTACCCACTAGCTGAACGTTTTGACTATGGAAAAACGTAGCTTGCAATTTTAACACTACCTATGCTGTATAAAATTCTTTTCCTGATGATGAAGAAGCGGTAACTTTTAAACGTTGACACAGCGTGTTCTTGCCGGAGACAGCTGGTGAGGATTCTACTCTGCTCGCTTGGCTGTCTCGCAATCGGCATCCACGAGCTCTTCAGATTTGCTCGTTGGTTCAACTGCAACCTGAGAACATTGTGTTTTTCATGAACATCCGTTAATGCTGGCCGAGTGTGATTCTCTATAGAATGCTTGGTTAGCTTCGCTAAACTTTTAAAAAGTCCTTTTTCAAATAGCCTCCTGACTTCCTCTGTTGTAGCAGGCTACGCAGCTAAGTCCGATAGAAATTCGAGGATCCAAAAGTGTTGCTTAGATCGCCTGTTTACAAATGGTTACAAAAAGGTCGTCAAGTATAAAAATGATTCCTTACAAGAAACATCTTAGCTTATTTATCGGAATCATGTCTATAGTTCTCAATAGATCCACTTCGTGTCCGAAGTTTGCAAGACCCTCATCTTTTCACACGGTTCATTATCTTCCGAGGTCTTCGATAGGCCAGCTTAATTACTGTTGTAACTCCTTATGAGAATGAATATTATTTATGGAAGACAGCAAATGTTTTTTTTGTTTCTGAACTAATATAACTGTTCATACTTACAACCAACGTGGTTTTTTCACGTTGGTCTATCCAATACATTTAGCTTGCGAAAGAGCACATGATGTTAATGGTATAGTTGAACACTGCGGTTGAGAACGTTGAAGTTCATTAAAAATGTTGAACTGTACGCAAGACCAGCTCATGTAAAATGCAAGTTGTTATTTTGTACTTCAAAAGTGGGCTTTGCTATCAATGCTGGAAAGGTGTGTGATTTGAGTTGTCTGGCCTAGGGAGTGTCGATTGAGCCAGACGTCATTTCCAGACGTCATCACCGTCATTGCACATTACGGCATACACGAGCTACTCTTCTTAGTCTGATAGGAATGGGCTGCGCACTTCACTTCATAGTCTCTTTTTATTTATTACTTGAGTGTTCTTATTGATCTATAGGTGTACCAATTCGCCGAAGACCGACTTTGACCAGTCTCGGCCCCGATCCATAAGTTACGGTGTCTTTGATAGACCGACGAGACGTTGTTGTAAACCTCCTTCTTCAGACGCTATACTTGCTTGTATATATTTATATATTTATTTATACACATGTGTATACATGTATACATACTTATGTGTAAATATATGTCTATATATGCGTTTCATTTTGTCAATAATACACCTTTTTCCTCTTCTTTCTCCCATGCTAATAGATTTCCTCACTTTCAGAATTTTGTTAATGTTCACCGTTACGTTGATACCGCTCAGAGCAATTTGATTCGGCAAGGGATTCATCTAGCGCTTTGTTGGTGACGGTATCTTCATCGTCTTCACTTCATCCTTTTAACATCTACTGAACAGTAGGAAGACCATTCAGAACAGTGTTGCTTTTCAATATGTATTCTTTCTTGATAAGCTTGCACGAGGTTGATAAATATTCTTTCTTTCGAGATTCTAGAAGATGGCTCGCTGAGGAAGATCTGGCTCGACAGGAAGGCGAAGACGCAACGCCGAGGCGAACAACAAGCATGGACCATCGACTCGGATCACCGGCTCTGAGGAAGACGAAGACGTCGAAACGTTAGCCGAAAATAAATATATTTATCAACCTCGTGCAAGCTTATCAAGAAAGAATACATATTGANTCAATATGTATTCTTTCTTGATAAGCTTGCACGAGGTTGATAAATATATTTATTTTCGGCTAACGTTTCGACGTCTTCGTCTTCCTCAGAGCCGGTGATCCGAGTCGATGGTCCATGCTTGTTGTTCGCCTCGGCGTTGCGTCTTCGCCTTCCTGTCGAGCCAGATCTTCCTCAGCGAGCCATCTTCTAGAATCTCGAAAGAAAGAATATTTATCAACCTCGTGCAAGCTTATCAAGAAAGAATACATATTGATTAGTCACACCGAGGTTTAGGGAAGGTCGGTTTCGAAATATTACTACGCTTTGTGCTAGCTGATAATACACCGACCTCTGCACGATGTGCGCAATGATGTATGTCCGGAAGAAATACAAGTTGTTACCACCGGACATTGTCATTATATATCCACCATCAGCATCGTGTATAAAAGGGCATCACTGAGTGAGGATGCCTCATTCGAGAAGATGGCTCGCTGAGGAAGATCTGGCTCGACAGGAAGGCGAAGACACAACGTCGAGGCGAACAACAGGCATGGACCATCGACTCGGATCACCGGCTCTGAGGAAGACGAAGACGTCGAAACGTTAGCCGAAAATAAACATCATTATCAACCTCGTGTAAGCTCATCAAAGAAGGAATACATAGTGTTGCTTCTATTTCACTAGAAAATTTTTGATATGAGGTTTTCTATTTGAAGTAGAAGTGATCGTATAGTGGTCTGGACAAATATTATTTAGTCTATGTTCAATCAGCAGAAGAGTGCGTAAAATGCAAAGCGGACGGTTGACCAAAAAGGCTCCATTGCTCACTGTGTTAACTGGTTTCATTTCACGTTTTGTCAGTTAGAGTATTACAGACATCATCGCAAGTCTGAACCGTCCTGGAACTCCTAACAAGCTCATAATGAAAGTAAATGGACGTTATCTGTTAATCATCAAGTTGGATGAGAGGAGGCTTAGCGTAAGCTGGCACAGAATGACAGCATCAATACCGACGATGGCTTGCCGGGTGGCAAGATGACGAGAACAACATCTAGGGGATGTATAACTCAACTTATCCTGAAAAATGCTTTTAAAATTTATTTTGTTTCCACTTTAAAGAAAAGAATAAGGCTTTCGGTGTTGATCAATCCCTGAGGGATGCGTCTTGCATTCGACTTCATTAAGCAACGTTTGGAGGTGATTAATTAAATGCATATCTTGCCTTGACAATGATTCGCGGTGGCCTACCGATGTATCGAGTCAGCGCTGCTGTCCTTCCAGACAAGTCTGCTACCAATTTGCCGACCTGAAAGGATGAGAGGCTTGGTGGGCCATGAGGGCGGGGATTAACTCCACGTGTGTGTTGTAGTGCGCATCCGACCACTGCGCCACAAGTGTCCCTTGTTTCCACTTTATAATACTTATTATGAGTCTAAGTACTAATGCGCTACCCTTGTTAGCATTTGTATGATTGGTTTTTTATTGGTCATGTTTCTTTAAATTAAAGTAGCTTGTACAATATTTCTAACAGCTTGTAGAATACGGAATTGAAATTTGATTCCAGAGGTTCTTCGTGCTGCAGATTCCATGCAATTCAAAAGAAAAATAAACGAAGATGAAGATGAGGTGGTAAATACGTCATAGGAACTATATTAAAAAAAAGTCTTTTCTTCTTCCACATCATTGACCAATCCAATATGGAAGGAGATGATCGTACAGCTTTCCTTCTTCCTGTCTCCTGTCTTTTTCTCCTTCCTTTTCTGCCTCTTGTCTGCTACAATTCTTTTGCCAGTTCACTATTTAGTGGTGATTTGCTAATCCGTGGACATCGGCACTTTCTCGTCGCTCTAGTAATATAAGTTAATTAAAACTTGAATATTCTACGATGGCGATGACAATCGTTGCAGACTTATCTATCTGGATTTCGGAATCGGTCAACAACGGATTATGCCTGATGCGCTGCTCAAAACGTGAACCACAATGGCCGATCTTTGGGAGTTGAACTGACTAGAACTAGATTATTCTCGTTGCGTCTTACTGTTTGTGCAAGTTTTTTTTTCATGATTCCTTAATTAGTGGTTGCGACTATGGCGAGATGCTACCATACATAGAATCGGCCCGACCTTACTCGGGATAACTAAGAGACATGCCTTCTTGTTTCTGCATGTCTTCCAGAATAATGGTGATCGGAATAGAATGTTTCTCATTGACGGGACTATAGACGGTTATGCTGCAATTTTTGTCAGGAGAAATTTGTATTATTATGTTGTCTCCAAAAAATCCAGAAAAAGGTAATCTTATCATTCAGTGACTCAGTCGTCGCTCGTTAGTAATGGCTGAGTGACCATCATGCAGCTGTTGCGTTTTTTCCTTGTTTCTATAACTTACAAATCTTGTTCTGGTGGGCATTGCAAATATATCGGCATTCACTCTATCTCTTTCTCTCTAGTCAAATTTTGGCCACTGTATTTTCTTAGTGTAATCCTTTTTATTGTCATCTCACTCATCTTTTTCTCATTTTCATTTATTCAGAGTTTGGCGTTCCTGATTAAAGTCTCTGGTCATTTTCGGGTAGGTGGAGCTATTCGGTAATTTGACCGCAACACTATCCGTGTCGACTACTATCACTTTGTCTCTGTGCAATAATAGTCGCTTTGTTTCAGACGTTCTGCTATGCGCATTATTGTTTTAAATTTATACGTTACAAAGTTTTTCACATCATTATTTCTTTTATTAAAAGAAGTGCAATTACTGAGGAAAGTGCCCAGGCCCTAAATTCCACCCAAAGATTTATGTCAAGAAAAAATTTTTTTAGGAATCCTGGAATACACGTAAACCACTTTCCATAGATTATAATCGAACTGAATGACCTTTCTAATCTTCTCTTCTTTTATAAGCACCGAATCAAAGATCTCACATTACATACTTAGAGTGACATTATTTATAACGCTGTACTTTTCCATCCTCATCTTCACACTACACTCTCATAAGCCTTCTTGTCGATATCGCCGCTAAATATGGCGTACTCTTTTCTTCACAAAAAGATAACAAAATTTCAGAAAGCTTTAGTTGTGGGTGTTCATAGAAGAGGTGTGATTTCGAAATCATTGGAAAAGAAAGGTGAAGAGGAGAAAAACACGATGAGAAGTGACGTCGTCGTCGTCTGGATTCTCTCCGTCAGTACATCGGCAGGTGGTTTAATCCGTTAAGCTTAATTTCCCTTAATATCTATTTGCTTGTCTTAACACTATAATTGTCGCTTACAATGAACAGCTTTGCGACGAGGAATCCATCTACCTGTCGGCAGAATCATCAAAATCGGCAGCAGAATTACGATCAGCAAGATCCATAGAGGATGTCTGGTCTTCATTACGAACACTTTTAATTCCAAAGCAATCCAACAGCATTTAGAGTCTATTGTACAGTGCTTGTGAAAAAGAATTTGCAACCAATTGTGGTCAGTATGGGATCTATGTACCGCAGAAATTTGAGGTGTCCTGCAATACACACCTGTTCCTTGGTGCTATCCTGCATCTTAGACAAGCCGAATTCTCCATCTTGAATCAGGGAATTGCTACCACTCGTGTCTCGGAGAAGAAAAACACCAATTTGATTTATCAATAGGTAACCACAAGTCACTGTGGCTAGTCATCACCTCGAGGATACTACGAACGCAGTTGGATGTGTGAGGTATCCGTGAAAAGTGAATCAAAGCAAACAGTTTTACGTTTCCCTTCTGTGATCGTACAGAAGCGTGAAATTTATTGCGTCGCCACACAGAACGTACGGCTGACTAACATGTCTTACATTTCTATGTTGTGACATCTCCTCTAATGGTCTTCAAATGTATGGTCTAGTTAGTTGTGAATCAGAAAGGCTGATACGAAATAGCAATGTACCAGCGAAAATTCTGGGTCTCGGTTCCGCATATTGCTGGCACAGGTTAACCACAGCAGAGCCCTAAACGCTTCTACTAGAGAAAGGCGGTCAATCGCTATTAAGAGCACACTTAAGCTCTCGAGTTAAACGAAAGCATCAGTGCACGCAAGTGGCCCCAGTAAAACCGAATTAAACAGAGAAAGTCGTTGCAGAGAAAAAAGCAATTAGAATTGCTATAACCATCTTTTTGTGAGTAAAGTTTTTACTAACTAGGCCATTGGTAGAACATTTGAGCCAGAAACCAACAATTTTAATGAGTAACGCTTAATTGTCGATAAAATTCGTCATTTTAAAGGGGGATGACACTTTAGAAAAAGAAAAAAGTGGTCGAAGATATACTGCCTCTATTTCTTACCTTCGAGTTTTTCTTACGACTACACCCGAAAATTATATTCTATTCTATCCGACGTTGGATTTTCCAGTTTTTCGATTGCATTGCATACAATGCGATAAGAATGCTGCGTGGTACTCGGAAGAGGAACACGAACGCCTCCTCGAACTGTGTCAGCACGGCTTGGTGCCGCCGACTCCGTGCCGGAATCACTCGCACACTCACTGCATCGTCAGCTGGTATCGGAGTGGAGGCAGTGGTGGTACGTGAAAAGAAAAATGAATACCTGACTGATTGATTGATTGATTAATTGATCAACCGGTGAAAGTTTCCATTCATTTCCATCTATTGATTATTCATTTATCTAGATTTTCCTCATATAATCTCAGTTATTTGCTTATTTCTTCAATATATTGTTTAGCTACTTCGAATCTCACGGCGATATAAAAGAAATGAATGGATAGTTGGATGCATATGGTGGTAATTTTCTTTCATTCAAAACGAGATTTTTTCTAGAAGTCTCATTGATAAGATCGGGTTTTGTTCAGAATTCTGCTGTACGAACTTGATAGAGAACTTCTCATCTCGGTTTCTTAAGCCACATTTCTTATCCAGACTATAACAAACTAACTAGGAGCGACAGTTTATTAAGTTTTGCATATAAGAAGCAAGTAACCCAAGCATTGTACGTGGTTTTACTCTAATTATGAGTATTCTCACAAGATGGTTCGAGACGCTCCTGGATGTCGACTACAACGTTCAGTGAGGGTTTAAGCTCAACGGAACCACCTGTCATGGGAAAAAGTTGGAGTTCCTCGAGTGATTGGAGCTCACTGAGCAGCTCTAGTGTTCAACAGTAGTTAATGTGAATACTTAAGTGGTATCCTTCGAATTATGTGACTAATAGCGGAATAACGACACATCATGTTTGCCTATTTCTAAATAATGTAAAACTAAGCATTTTAGTAAAAAGTGATTTGAAACTGGGACCATTTTGATGGTTCTACCTGGTATGTAATGTCTGAAATTTGCATATTAAAGGGCTCTAGCACGAAAAACTGCCAGGAATCGGTCATTTTATAGTTGTTCCGCTCTCCGTCGGCTGTTAGATTTTCACCACCAATCCAGAAATATCTCATCAAAGAACAGAGGCCGTAAGGGCGGTAACGATGTTAGCGTTCGATTATGTGCAAAATGATCAACGACGGTTTTCAGTTAGCTTTGCCTTTATTTCTTTCCAATCCTTTCTTTCTCTCCATCTCTTTCTGTCATTGTCTGACTAGTTTGCGTTCTGCTAAAGTGTTCACCTCGAGCATAATATGGAATTCTATGAACACCATATTGTTCTTTTCAGCACCGACATGCCGGACGCGCCTGCTTTGATACCATTCAATTAGACTCGTCCTTTAATAAGTACTGGGGCATGTGCTCATTGCTATACATCCACAACTAATTATTTGGAAATGTTAGCGCCTCACAGATGGACCGCACTTATGTAGCACCGAAAATATGTCATGGGAACCGATTCAAAAAAGTGAAGGACTTGGTGGGCCAAAGGGCGAGGTCGATCTAAGAAGAACGTTGTAATACACAACACCGCGAATCCGCCAATCACTTCGCTACATGCATCCCTGTATGTAGAGATAGCGAAGCATAGTGTAATGGTGCAGGTATGCTATATGACTGAATAAATTCCTAAGTAGTGAACACCCAAATCAACTGCATATCCGTTTATCCGTCGATCCTATGTATCCGTAAATCCTTCATTTCTCCCTGTTGCGCGCCGGAGTTGCTCAGTGTACTGCATTCACCCAAGGTAGCGAAGAGCATCGCGCCATGGGTCCGACGCTCTTTTCCACACGTTTGAAACAAAGCCCTTTAGTTTTCTTGAATTCGTGAAGAGGTGGCTGCAACTAGCTCTCTCTGATCCGTTGTGGTATACGTTTACTGGTTGATGAGTTTTAAGATAGAAATATTGAACTCCTTAGCTTGAGTAACTCTACTGAAGGATGAACTCTGCGTTGTATCTCGCACAAGTCGGCATTCAAGGAAAGTTCGTACCTAGAACTCCACTAATTCACCTGTAGTTCAGCAAAATTTAACCATCTAACTTCTATTATATCATAAGCATTAAATAATGAGGGCTCGATACAGCGAAAAGATGCTTAAAAAGCATAGCTGAAAGCCTGCTTAAATCACAACCTTGAAAAGTATCTTAAGTTAGGGTTAAGTTAATGTCACGAAGAAAATTTTTCAGCCAGATGTGACGGTGATGTAGGGTAATCCTTCACTGTTGGTGAGGCTTTGAATAAGGATTTAAATTATGACTTTTTTTTATTGAATCAACCCATATACTTTCTTAGATTCCTTAGATTAATGGCAATCAACGGATGCCTGCTACCTGTCATTCGTTATTGATTATCTTCTTCATGTATTTACATAGTAATTTCCATACCAGTTCATCTTCCAAAGAAAAGTACTATGAAGCAGAAGGTTCATTCGTATTTTACATAAATCAGAACACGCCCATATTTGAGCTACACTAGCATTAGTTGTACGAAAATCAACGCAGGTTTTCCACAAAGACCGAACGAATACGTAAGAATTCGTTCCATTTTTCAAAGTCTTCAAATGTTGCCATCGTTGATGAGAGCGGGCTGTTTTCAATCCTCTTCATAGTGGGTTGTCTTCAGTCCTCTCCATCTCCATAATGGAGCATTTGAAGCCATTTAAAATACGCTCGTCTTTTCTTCTCTAATTCATTGGCCTGGACCAAGCACAGATTAAAACAAATTATAGCGATTCGCTAGAAGAAGAGATAGTCAACATTAGCAAAGGAAAACCCAAGCTCAAATGATTTGCAACACCATTTTTGCTAACACTGAAATTTACTATTATACCATAAAAAAGATTCACATTATTTTCAGAAAAGATTGTGACTGAACGAAAGTGTGGTGGAGTGGACGACGTGACTGGATGCACTTTGTACAACTCAAAAATCAGTCGAAAGGTTAGTACTCTGCAATCTGCAGTGATCGACTACTATTTGTATTAGTAAGTCACACGTTACACATTAGGTAGCATTAAAGTTTTCAGATTGCATAATAGTGGTTATGTTAGAAGGATTGTATCCTTCAAAAGAATACATGACCATGAAAATTTCAAGCCATATCGTTTTCAGATGGCCCCATTTCTGGCCTCACTCATAGATTACATGGGAGTTTATTGTCTTTCAACTAGTTTTTTGCCAGTAGCTGTGACTCCTCGCAATGATTTACCTTTGAGTTGGCTTCTAACGAAGATTTTGAACTCGTAGCAGCCCAGGTAGCCTTAGTGGGAGTAGGATGGGTACAAATGCCCTCAGCTTACGGCGAAATTCCGCAACCAGGAATACATTCGACAACGAGAACATGGGTCGTTTTAGGTAATGGAAAATGTCAACTAAAATTGCGCTAAACTAATGCTATTACCATTTGAAGAATACCTCAATATTTAATCACTGTCATTCTTTTTTCATGATTGTGTGCTGTCTGAAATACAACTACAGAGATTCCCCACTGGAGACTGTTAAACTGATGTTACAATACAAATAACATGTCTTAACTCTTTTTTTACTGCCTCTTGACTCTTCTTAATGGGTGATTGCTGATAGAGTTGACAGCGTAAAAAGATTAACTCGGCAAAGTAAGCCCATCGGTTAATGTGGGAAATAGCATATGAGTACCGGTAAAGGTAAACACGGGTTCGAAGTCCGCCTAAGGTTCCGAGTTCTGCTCATGTCTAGACGTCCTTGTGGTTGTATTTCACTCTATAAACAGTTTCTCGTTCATTGTAAACGTGGAAGTAATGGCACCACTGATGCGGAATTTGGTACTTGACATATCAGATATTTGCTTAGGTGTCTAGCATTTAGGTAAGTCACCTCTTACCAAAAGTCCACTCAGCAGGAACTGTTAGAAGGGAAACGTCTTCGTTCTATGTGGAGGTGAGTGTTCAGGCAATTTCCGCTATTTATTTGTTTGGAAATAAAGCCATAGCAAGGGCAAATATCTTATGAAGAAAAAAACTTACTTGCAAAAATTTGAAACGTATTCTTGAAACTATATGCCAATCGCCTATTCAGAACAGAAATGTTCCAGGTGTGCAGCGAATCATGTCCAGGCGGAAAGTGCTTGAGTATGGCGCGAAAAACGACCGTTGTTAGCGTATTGCTTACGCTACTCCTATCGTTACACTTCTTTTGACGAGCTTCTGGGACACCACGGTACGGTGTCGGCCGCTGACTGGAGCGACAACGATGCTAAATATCTACGCATATTCACAAATACGTCATATTTAATGCGGTTATATATCCTGCACAAGGACGTCTGTAGCGCAGTGGTTAGAGGCACCTTGAAATACACATATATTCGATCCCGCGTCCCAGAGTTACAAAGTCTTCCATCCACCCAGGTTGTGCAAAGTGGTACCAGACTTGGTTGAGAGGATAGTAGCACTGACTTGATACATGTAGTCCACCGCGAGTCTTGTATGGGACGGATTTGCACTCAGTCACCTTTAACGATGCCCACTGAAGTCGAATGCGTAGCACATCCCTCAGGAAATGATCAATGCCGAGAGCTTTATTCTTCATCCTTCTTGGGTTGCATGTAGCAGGTGAAATCGGCATGTCGACTGACGCTGTCCAGTGCGCTCTTCATCTTTATTATCAAGGTGCTTCGTTAAACGGGTCCACTTCATTGATTCACTAATAAAACGACAGTTCAATGTATTAGAGCTGTTTTGGTCTCGTTTTTCCTTCTAGATTTTTACTACTTCATTGACTAATTAAGTAATCAAAAATGTTTTTCTCGTTTTTGCAAAAGAAGTGGTAGGATGAAGTAAGGCAAAATACGGGAAAAAATCCTCTAGTTTCGTCGAAAACGATGACTCTGAATTGCGGCAGTCCCAAAAACGAAAATTGCAACATGGGCTGTCTAATGATCGAACCCCTCGCTACCTCTCTCAACTAAAACGCACTAGCGGATATTTTGCTGCCATCCTTGGGATAAACAATAGAGTTTAGGGTAGCTCTGTGCACTCAGCAGTTCCGACGCGTTTTGTGCTCTGTACTTGCCGAAATAAAGTCATACGGTGGCAAAATTATAGGGAAACGAGTGTCAACTGTTTTTTAAGACTCGGCTTCTTAAGAATGATGAGAGCAGAGGCACTGAGGTCTTGGTTTGTTTCGGAGTTCGGGTGGGTACCAACCATTGGGAATGCCTACTCATCAATGTGTTGCTCCTCGCTTAGCCGTGCGAAAACCAAAATGGTAGAAATAGTTTTCGTCCTGGTTTGGTCAGCAGCATGTTAAATTAGACCTATTATTAAGACGTGTTTAAATTGTTGAGTTTGAGCTCAGACCTCGTTTTATGTTTTTTATTTTTATTATGTTTTATCCAACTCGGTACAGATCATAAATTTTCCATCTCGAGATGCTCCTCTTTAGGACGAAATTTCACGCATAGCTGTTTTTTTGTTACCATTCACTAGTGTTAGTTTGTGATTTGATTTCAAATATTTGTTGTTGTGTTGTCATCTACCTCAGGTGCTTTTATTCAGATCTTCAGAAATTTCTAGTGATAATCACTACCTTATAGGTTTTTCTTGCGCTTATGTTTTCTCTCATCATCATTTTTATGCCAATGAAATTTTAGTAGTGCATACTTCTTTCACCTACATGTGATATACCATATCTGTTCCAGCACCACAGTGAAGTACAATATATGCACCAAATGCATTTTTCACTTAGGTCAGAAAAATTTGTTACCGTAACCCTATTATTGTTTCAAAAGTTGACTTGAAAATACAACTGGTTTAATCTGGTTTAATCCCCAGTTGGGTCCGTTGGTTGCTGTTGCTGGGTGGTTTCTTTGGTTGGTCCAATGTAATTTGGAGCAGTGTCATTTCACCTAGAATCAGGTCATCAGGACTAAGAAACATTTCGACACTTGTATTCAAAATCCAGCAGAAAATAAGCTTACTTCAGAGCGAGTCGACTGGAAACTGTAAGGCTAAAATGGGATATGAAACAGCGCTGTTACCGGCCAGTATTCCTACGGATCCACGAATCGGACATCGGGTACAAGTTCATGACTTTAACTTTAACTACGAACAGTTGCCACCGTTCAGCCCCTCCAAATCGCCCTGTTTCCCAGCGGGTCTGCGTATAGGACATTTTGTAGAATAGGACATGACATGACGACAGGGAACAATGGAATGGGATAATATGGGAGTGAAAATCGACGGTCGGCAGTTACACCATCTTCGCTTTGCTGATGATATTGTCCTCATAACATCAAACATTAGCCAGGCCAAGCGTATGCTTGGCGACTTTGATGAAGCCTGTAGAAAGATTAGTCTTCGACCAAATCTCACAAAAACAATGTTCATGAAAAACGGATTGGTTTTGCATGCCCCATTCACACTCAACGGAACGAATATCTCCAAATGCTCCAGTCATATCTATCTATGTCGGGAAATCAATATGATGGACGACCTAGCTGAAAAGCTGAGTAGAAGGAAATGAGCGACTTGGAGAGCTTTACCAGAGCATCGAGGATGTAGTGAAGAGAACAAAGAACACCCGACTCCTCGCCCACCTTTTCGACTCAACGGTACTTTATGCACTTACGTATGCGTCAGAAACCTGGTCGCTACGTAAGCAGGATGAAAGGTTACTCAGCGTTATCGAACGCGCAGTCGAAAGGACGATGCTAGGAGTATCCCGTTCCACACAAGTAAAGGATAAGATCCGAAGCTCCGATCTGTGTTAACGATCAAAAAGTAAAGATGCCGTTCTATACGCCAAATTGTGGAAGATAAGGTGGGCCGGACACGTAATGAGTATTAATTAATACTACCTGTGCTCACGCTGGTGGCAGTTCGAAACATATTTCTTATAAGCTCCGTTTTGGTGTGTGAGGAATGAGAAGAGAGGTAATGAACCAATATATTCTTACTACTTGCCTTTCGATACCATTTTGTGATGTGGCCGTTTTCAGATAGGTTAATTTGAATGTTTAGAAATGGAAGCCTGTTTTCTTTCGGTTTCTCACGGGTGAGCTTCGTGCACTCTGACTGTTCGTTCAATAACTCGAAGTAATTGTCCATCTCCTCTTGTGTGGAGCAAATGGTAAAACAATCATCTATATACGTACAGCGGAGTAATGGTCAGAGATCGATTACTGGTGCTTCCACTTTAGACATAAAGGCAACGGCAAGGATTAGTGCCAGTCGCTGTCCCATTGCCAGCCCTCTAATTTGCGCGTAATATTTCCCGGACCACCAGAGGATCGAGCAGTTCAGCCAAACCTTTAAGAGGACCATAAGCCGTTGAATCGAAAAGCGATACATGCTAATTGCTCCTTCATGTTGTTCAAGAAGCTCGCCGATGGCTTACATTGCAGAGTCATTCGATACATTAATGCAAAGGGCGGTAACGTCGAACGACTCCATAACGCACTCGCTTTTTGGAACATACGTTACGCAGACGATCTAGGATCATTTGGGTCTTCGCGAGATGGGCTTGTATGTGCTTAAGCAACAGGTTGGGAATTAGATTTATTAACCAAGTTCTTCTGTCTGTAGTTCAATTCTATCCGTAGGCCCGTCTACACAACTGATGATGGGCATAACTTTAAAGGTCGGGTCGGGTCGACTTTAAGGGTCGGTAGACGCCAGATCATCAGCGGATACTAACTTATGAGTTTTGACAAGTAAGTACAATACAGGGCATGTCGGGACTTTGGTCTTAAGATGCGGAATGTCTAATGGTTTAAACCTGCTGCGCTTGCCATTTGAACCCATTCGTTGTTCAGTTTTCGATTTTGACTTTTGAATTCCTTCATGTACGATAAAGAGATGCGTCTTCAAGATGTTTTTCAGTTATAACGACATCTAACTGGTGAGAATTTACTACAAACCCTCCACTCTTATCACTAACTGATAGCCTAATAGTCTTTGATTTTATTAGCTCTCGAACCTGTCGCATGCCAGATATTCGCGCAGCCGTAAGGTTCGAACTGAACTTTCTCACGCGATAATGCTTACGGACTTTGGGAATTTAACTCGAAAACGTGCGAAATTTTATATCTACTTCGTCGTTAGAGTCTTGCTGTCTAATGAACACTCGATCGATAATTTGGAAAAGGTTAAGATTGCGTTCTGCTTGGTTTGTAAGTTTCCCAACTAGGTGATGTTTTTCACCGACGCGGAGTGGTTTAACCCTATCGCTAACGAAATCGTACTCCCGTATCTTACAAGAAATCATCTACACCTTACCTGAACTAATGCAGTCATCGTGTCTTCTGTTAGTGCAAATTATGCAGTTGCACGTCTCGAATAGACGGCCACACAAGCGGTTGCGTACAAGCTGTTATTCTAGAGTGTTCAGTGGTATTTCAACCACTGATACAGATTTATCTTGACCGCCCTTTTCAAACCACGTTTTTAAAGCAAAGACTTTGAAGTAAAAGTAACTACCCCCACACAGGAATCAAAAATAACAGCGTAGAAAACTCCTAGAGTGTTTTGGATAAAGTCGAAAAATGAACTGAAGGTGGAGCCCCTTGTGACTCCACACCATACCTCTGGCTAATTTTCTGGCCTGACTCAGGCACATTCCTCACCCATGTAAGACTTTGTGGCTGGTATCCAACAAATATCTCGAAGACTTACGACGAACGAAACAGTAAGTGAACAAGGGAGACGCCACATCGCGAACACGAACCTCTTTTGGATAAAAGATGAAGCCCTCGGAGTTGATCTATCTTTGAGGAGTGCGTCATGCATTCGATTTCATTAATCATCATTGGATATGAATGAATTCAAATCTGGCTTTTACAATGACTCGCGGTGGTCCATATCATTGCATAAAGTCAGCACTGCTATCCCGTTAGGTAAGTCTGGAACAAATTTAACACCTCGGAGGGATGGAAAACTCAGTGGGCCTTGACGGCAGGATCGAAACAGTGAGCAGGTATGTATTACAAGACCCCTCTTATCTCTGCACTTGACGCTGCCATTTACAGTTATGTTTTAAAAAGAAGACCACTCGATGTTAATCCTGATGTTGAATTATTCCTCCATAGGCGGCAAAAAAGAAGTGGCGTTGTCGTAAACTGGTTGGTAGATATAATACCATCAAGTATGGTTATAGTTATCAAACAGTTAAGCTTTTAAAAGCTTTATGAATGATCCTCCACGTCCATGATCGAGAACGGATTCAACATATAAAACAGATATTGATCACAGACGGAAATGAATCGGTATCCATAGCTGATATTGTTTCTACTGTGATTCAAGCATTGCTTAAATTGGTAACGTTAATCAATGCTTTACTTAATGAGTAAGGTTTGATTCATTTGGACAACACACTCGTCTCACATGGTAAGAAGTCAGGATCTCAGCAGTGTAAGGAACTAATGAAAGAACGATCGTTCGTGATTTTAACAAGGGATTTTAGCGTCCGCTTTCATGTGAATACTATGAGAATATAGCAAGACTCATCGATAAAACTGTAGTAAACGCCGACCAACTACTTGGAGTATTACAAACAAAGGGTCGGGAAACTAAATCACCTAGACCTGGCAGCGGTCTAACCACTGAATCAAAACCAGCCGGTGAGTTCTTGTTGTCGTCAAAGAGTGATGTGAATCTCCGTTCCCTATCAGCTTGACTACTGAAAGATGTTGGTGCTTATGCGATGCATGCTTATACGCCTCTTGCGCCTATTGGTCATTAGTCAATCATGTTCGATTCGTCATTAGGTAGATGGTCGCGGTGATTTATTGCGTTTTATTCCAAAGCCATTTTCATATATTTTCTCTAAGGATATCGCATATATCTAAGAAAAGGCTTCACCCATCCAGAATCTGGCCATAAAGGAAGAGCTCTATACAAATTAGGGTGTTGACATTTGCGAATCGTAGCCACGACCGCGATTTCATCGATTTATCTAGTCCAGTAAGGAAGTTTCATGACTAAGGAATATGTTAAAAAAAGTGACGATTAAGCAATCATCAAAAATTCTTCCTGTTCAGAAATCTCAAGGAGTAAGTCAATGGACTCGTCAGCCGACTCGTCGTCGTATTCGAGAAAACGTTTCCGCAATTATGTGGACACTCCGTCACGCTCACAATCACTATACAAGTTAGTCATTATGCATCACATTATGCTGCCGGCTCACCTGCGTTTCGCCATCGTTGTATATCCTCTTATATGTCGAAGATGAGAGAGATTTCGAACATCTGTGCTGCGCATTCCACCTAAACGTTGTGAGTGCCAGTTACATTTCCAAAGATATCGTTCAAGAGCCCTGTGGGTAGTACGCAAATGCCTTCACGTGGCATAAGTATTAGTTTCGCTGCGTAGCAGAACGCTATGATGACTGTTGAATCGAAAAGGTTAACGCAGTTTTTGGTTCGTTAGTTGGTCGGTGGCTTCTTTGGGTATCCCTAATGCCGCACATGCTGCTCTTGTTCTTCTTCTTAA
Organism: Angiostrongylus costaricensis; assembly: GCA_900624975.1. Taxonomy (NCBI): domain Eukaryota; kingdom Metazoa; phylum Nematoda; class Chromadorea; order Rhabditida; family Metastrongylidae; genus Angiostrongylus; species Angiostrongylus costaricensis. Next base: position 122,707 of record UYYA01004252.1, read on the forward strand.
TTCTCCTTCATCTTGTTCTGCACGTTCACTGAACGTCCAAAGTACACGCACGAGGTGGTTCTGCAATAGGATAACCGTCTAGTTCGATCAGCACCTTCGTACCATGGGTTCCACATGAATTGGGTCTTCGTCCTGTTTACGCGTAGTCTAATCTTTTTTCCCATTTCGCTGAGTTCATTGAGCATTGTCTCTGCTTTAATAGTATTCCTCGAAAATATGGCGATGTCATCCATGAAGCGAGGATTTGATAGAAATTTTCCATCAGTGCGTATACTGTTCTCTTCCCAATGGAATTGACTTCAATGTCCATTGAAGTGACACTGTAAATGGCTTTGGCGACATTGAGACGCCCTATTGAACCCTTTTCTTGTGAGTATGGTGATGAAAAAACTACATAGTTGTGCTGCAGTTCCGATAACAGTCTACTAGTATTCGTGTAGAGAACGGGTCCACTCCTTCGTCGACGAGCGTTGATAGTGTTGCATTCATTTCGACGCTGTCAAACACATTCTCGTACCAATGACGGTTAGGATAACGAGCAGATGGTGCTCTCGACACAGACTTCTGTGATCCGTAATACGGTTTGATGTGGTCCATGCAGCAAAACATCTGTTAGAATCTCGCTTTTTCAAATTGTTATTTCATCTAAGGTCTTGGAAACGCGTAAAAGGATATTCTTCGTTAACAGCCTGTGGAGTAACCTCAACAAGCACATTGGACTGTAATTACGAAGATCCCTTCGGTCACCCTTCCTTATGATGCGCGTGCGCGAGGTCGTCCAGTGGCCTGGGATTTTCTCTTTTTTACGTAAGATGTCATGTGGGTTGCGAGAAGTAAATGTAATTTGTGGCCACCAACTCTGAGGAAATGGCGATTATATTGTTGCATCTTGAAGCTGCGCCTCTCTTCATGGTTTCTATCGCAACTCGAAAATTAGAGGGCATTACCAAAGAGAAGTTCGGGGTCCGAAAAGGAGCTATGGAGCGGAGAAGATTGGTATAGAACTTTTTTGTCATCACTTCTACACCATCCTGAAAAATGGTGATAGCCCCATCTTTGTTCATTAGGGTGCATGGGGGAACATTGCAGTCGCAAAGATGCCGAAGTCATTTCTTCAGTTTCTTCAGACCGGATCACAATTTAGTGTCCTTTTTTTAAGCAATTTCTTGATGTAACAGAGATACGGTCTCGACTTCTTGTTTGAGGAACTGATGCGAGTTCAGCACAAATTTTTACTTTTTCGGCAAGGAGTTTGCAGAGCTCGCTGGGATCTTTCTTTATCTGCTTGTCATATGAAGAAAAGATTTCGTTGAGACTGTTGTCGTCATGCGCGACTTGTTTCGTTTTTCTTGGACGACGACAGTTCTTTTCCAGCCTATGAATCTTGGCACCGAGAAAGAGGTAATCAGGTCCTTACAGAATGCAGTTACCAATGGGGTGTCAAAGATGCGCCGCTTTCTGTTCGTGAGAATATGATCGATCTCGGCATGATATTCGCCGTTAGGAGACTTCTATGTACATCGGCGATCTTTCTCTTCTCGACAAAACAACTTCTATGGAAGATACGTGCTGTGGACAGGAGTCTTGCAAGACGGTTTCCATTTTTTCGTTCATCTGTCCCGAATTTCCTTGTTCTGTATTAATTTTCGTCGGCCATTCTTATTCTGGCGTTGAAGTCTCCAAGAACGACTTTATAGAAGGACTTCTCGTTGTGGACTATATCTTTCAGCTGGTTGAAGAACACGTTCAGTTCGGTCCCATTATTTGTACAAGTTCATAAGAAACAGCTGATGATAATGACTTTCTTTTAACGCGCAAGATGGAGACGAAGAATGGCTAAGCGCGGTGATAGGATTTCGTACGAGGTCACTAGGCAGGAAAGAGACGGATGTCCGACGAAGCCAACGGCTCCGACATTTCGTGATAGAGCCTTCCCTCCACGAATGAGAAGGATTCCATCATCTAGTTGGCTTTCGTCGATCTTCCTGCTTTTCGTCTCGTAAAGCAACCACATGGAATTTTGAAATTTTATGCGAAAGCGGATTCAAGGAGAGCGTGAAGGTCGGTGTCCGAAAAGGCCTTTCAAGCGTTGTAGGTTCAGAGCAAGAAGCGATCTCTGTCGCTTGCCGTGAGCGTGCTCGTTTTTTCCGTGCAACCGTAATTTGTCTAAATATTTAGAGTTATTAACGGCTAGTATATAGAGTTGTCATTGGTGTAAATATTATTAATTGTCTTGATGTATATGAAGATTGTTGTGACATTCTTGTGCATGATAATGTGAAAAGGGGAATAAAGGATAAAAAATGATAAAGCTCTCGGCGTTGATCAATCCCTTTAGGGATGCGCCATGCATTCGACTTCATTAAGCATAGTTTGGAGGTGATTGAGTGGATATCTGGTTTTAACAATGACTCGCAGTGGTCTACCAATGTATCGAGCCAGTACCGCTATTCTCCGAGACAAGTCTGGTACCAATTTTCCAACTCCGAAGGTTGGAAGGCTAGGCTTGGTGGGCCGTGGGCGCAAAGATCGATTCCACGTGTGTGTTGCAGTGCGCCTTCAACCACCACATCACACGTGCCCTGAAAAGTGGAACAATTGGAATAATGCATTGTTATGTTGGTATTTTAGAAATGGCGCAAAATTCATGAATTTAAGCTTATAACTTTTCTTTTCGCTAACAACTAAAGTGAAGTAATAAGGCGATTTATTACCTTCAGGCTAAATAACGCAAGGATAGTTGAGCTTACACTTAGTTATAGTTAGCGCGCCGTGTGCCCTTTGATTTGTGAAGAAAATATACTGAAACTCTAAATAACCGTGCGAAAAAATATGCACATTTAGACGGACAGGAGAATTGAACAATATTAAAACAAATCATATTACACATTCGCTATGGGCAAGTTAAAAAACTGAAAACTTAGTCAGAATGATGCTGAGATATTTGCAAAACTATAGACCGCAGGTGTCTGCGATGGGAAACGAACGCGCTATTATCCTTTCTGGGACTAACGCGTTCACCACTACGCCATGCGAGTCCTTCGCTTCGCTTGTTTCTTAGCTAACTGAAAACCTTTTTTAAGAAGCAAAATTGTGGTGAAACTGCGTAAGTTAAGACGTTTTTTGATTTTTGATCAATAGAAAATGGAAAGAGAAGTCCTTGAGATTACAAAGTAACAAAGCTTCAAACAGAATTTGAATTAATCGGAAGTTTCTGTTTGAAATCACCGCTTTTTATTGTATTCAATTCAAAAGTTAAAAAATCCATGTCAATGAGGGTTATGGAGGTGACAAGTTCTAAACACCATGACTGTGCATTTCAGGAAGGCGTATTCTCTCCACACATCAGAAGCGGGAAGAAGGTCCAGGTCCAGCTTTTTCTATGCTATCGTTGAAGCAATTTTATTGCCTACAACTGTCTTGTTGAAGAGCGCGATAAAATACCACTGGTTTTTATTGTAGCTTTTCTAAATTTTGTCTAATATATTAGTAATAGCACATTACTCTAACAGCCATTTTGCAATATCCATTTATTATCGCGGAATTCTACACTCACTTTCTTTCTGAAGGTGCAGTTCTACGATTTAGTATTCATATGCTGCCATGTTCACCAGGAAATTATTCTCTTCACTGAACCAAGTCTACTCAAATCATCAGAAACAACGGATACAACCACAGCGATGCTGAGAGATGAGCACAACTCGGATGCTCAAATAGGCTTCGAAACAGCGATTGTCCTTTTTGAAGACTCACGTGCTATACACCGCAGCAACCGAGGCCATTGCTTTCCCTCAGCCAATTTCGGGTACGAGTTCGAAGTCCACCTGAGGTTGCGAGTCTCTGTTATATACCTTTTCTTAATAGCTGTTGAGCGTGTGCAGTGGAGAGTTTAGAAACGTTTTCCAAAGCACACGTGGTCGTCGATTATATTTCCTACCCCGATGTAACCAAACCTTCCATCCTCTCCCCCTCCTTGTTAGCTTGTATATAATGATGAAATATACTGTTTGACACTTCGCTAAGTTCTAGGAATTGTCCAAATATGTATCTAATCATCTGTACGATGCTTAATGAAGTCTAGTGGTCGGTGTGTCACAAGGTGATCAACATTGGACGCTTTATCCCGTCATCTCTTCATTCATCGTTTCAAAATAATTAGTTCAAAAACTTTTATGGCTTTCATGTTCAGATCAAGCAGTGGTTCACTCCAAACTCCAGCTCCGTCTCGATGTGCTCGGAAAGTCAATGCGTCTGTCATAAAATCCCAACACAAGCCAAATCAGTGAATTTTGTGTCGTTTCCCAGAAAACTTGCCCAGAAACCATCTTTATGAGGAATAGCAGTTAACGGCTACGTATATAAATAAGCAAAATTGTGTAGTTGATAGAGTTAAACAATATTTTACTAGAATTGAATCGATAAACACATCAAAGAATGAAGAAAACAATCTATTGTGTCTAAAGTTTCGCGGCCTTTTGTGTCTCACTATCTGTCCGGTAGCCAACATCAATTGTACGGACGGTTTTGACAGCGTTGACAGTGATTCAAAGCCTCCAACAAAAGTTTTACTACAGTAGTGTCAAAGTGTGGTACACAGCCGCCTTTAGGTCTCACTGTGAATTCGCTGGAATGGATAAGAGAATCATTTTAACAAATGGTTTTAAATACGCGCTAAGTGGAAAATCTTATTTTAATTGATTACCATTTGCTGAGCAATGGATTCTGCAACGATATACTATACAGATTTTTTTCATTTCTACAGCATATGGATATCTAGATTCTGGAACTGTCTCTGTAGCCAGCCTGAGTTCTTAGCCTTTGTTGTTCTAGGGTGAAGCAAAAGCAAGAAGTAGCGGAGCCTACTACAAAGCAGCCCGAAGAGGTGGAGCAGAAGCAGAGATTAGGCGGCAAAAAATCATGGTAACTGCGGTAAAACGACCAATTTTACAAACTTAGCACTTACATTTGGCAAGAATTGTGCAGTTACACCTGTTGTTGTACGTTCGAGGATGTCGAGAGTCTAAATTCCACTGGTTTACAATGAATCATGCTCATCTGCATCAGTTGCAGTTTCGTTAGCCATCGATTGACTTAAATGCATACCGTTGAAGTTCGGCCCTTTTGCGATCCTGTGCTACTTAGCATATCTCTCTTCCTCAGAATAAGTGATGAGTATCTCATTTTCACTGTCGCAGTTAAACACTCACGAACACCAAAAAGTGCTATAGTGAGTAACTTTGGAGAATCTTCTTATCTTTGCAAAATCCCGATATATAACTGATTGAGTTTTGGAAACGAACATTATCACGATAGGATTACAGTCTAACTATGAATTGCGGGATTCATTCTTTATGTAGAAAGTACTCTGATTTTGGCACATTAGTTTTGAACAATGTTTTAACTTTTATTTATTGACCACCCACTCTTCATGGCAAGATACGATATTGGTAAATAGAGCCACAAGGGTGCTGTGATATAAGCAATAGTCGAGACAGCACGTGGGCTTCTAACCTTCGATTACCCTTAGCGGTTGCTTCAGCATAGCTGGATTCACTGCCGATTTGTGTTCCCTGGACCATTCCCGTTGACGGATGATTGTTGGTAGCATCGAAAGGGTAGAAATATGGCTGAGAAAAGGCAAAACAAGGGGCTTGGCTGCTATTTGCTATGGCACCATGCCATGAAAAAACAACAAGCAGCAAACAAAAGGCAGAGCAATTTTGATTTCCAAAATAGCAAAATTTGCATACTTTTCCATCATTGACGGCACTTCTGCAGTTAACGAACGCCCAAGACAATGCTCCAGGTTGTTTTTCATTGACATCTAGTATTATTTTCATAATTTTCAAATAGAAACCACCTAGATATTTTTTAGGTTTGTATTCTTCATAGCGTCTTATCATCGGGGTGCATATAGCGCAACGGACTGAGCTACGCTCTAACACACGCGTAGCCTTTGTTTCGATCTCGCCTCCGGTTCACCGAAACCTCCTTCTATCTTAAGTCGGCAAATTGTAACTAGGCTTGTACGGAGGGACAAAAGCACTAACTTGTTACATCGGTGAACACCGCAAGTCGTTGCGGTCACTGCAGGCCAGATGTGAGTTAAATCGTCATGAACACTCTCGCAACGACGCCTAATCTCAGAGAACTAGTTACACCACACGTCGTGCTCAAACCAGCTACCTATAACCTCTGATTGGGGTCGGAGCACTGAGTACGGGGTAGCGCGTGTTTTGCACGGTATCTTTAAACATTGTGCGTAGCCCGAAGCCTGTTAGCTTAGGTAAACTTTAATACAGGTACATAAAGAGATTCACGCGTTGATACTTTTATTTGATGATAACTGTCATTTTTCATAGATAAACTTATTACCTAGGAATCACAAAAACGGATTTGCTTCACCAAGCTCGCTGAAAAGAAAACATTGAGTGAAATAAGTGAAAAAATGTAAAGAATATAGAGGACATCGAACCATGACTGTGTTGAGAAATTTTGTCCATCGAATTAGAATAAGTGACTTTAAGGTCAAGCAGTTTGACTCGTCAAACACTTAGATCAACGCGAGGTGATAGTGAGGCTCAGTCATCTCGAAGCAGTTCGAGGCTCACTTCGCCACGTCATACTCGGCTTTCGTCAAGTGCAGACGGCTCTAGTATTCCAAAAACAAGTTGTGCAGTGCCTGAAAATACTGCTGTCAACAAAAGGATGGTAGCTGTTCAAGCTGCTAATGATGGGAAACTGATTAAAATTATGAACGCGAACAATGTTTATATCTCCTGCCGATGTTGGTACGTAGAATATGTGCCTTATTCTCAAGTTTTCTTTAATCCAAGCTTTGTGATATCGGACTTTGATGTAGCACTGTATTTTAGTAGAGCTGCAAAACAACATGCCTCAAAGCATGGCAATTTCTATCTGAGCATTGGCCAACCGTCTCGAGCACCAGTGTTGAACGATGACATGCCGTCGGCAACTTGTAAACGTGAAAATAAAACGGTTAGTAGCTAGTCGTAAAAGAACTGCCATCAAGTTGGTGGGTGGGTAGGTGAGCTATTTACTGAAATTCGAGCACACGAGCCGGATGATGATCAATAACCTCTTCAAAGATGCATTTTATTGTCTTTAAGGCGTAGCTTCGTTATAAAATTACTTCGGTGATTGGATAGGTGATAAGAGATAGGCGATTTTCTACTTCATTACTCGATGTGTGTATGTATGTATGTATGTATGTATGTATGTATGTATGTATGTATGTATGCATGTGTGTGTGTGTTTGTCTGTGTGTGTTTCATGCCGAGTTAATAAGTGTATGCAACTAAAGAAATCAGCTAAATGCGATAGCGAAGTAGGACGTGAAAATTTCCATTGCTCCGACATCTGACATTATTGCTGTCGAAAAGAATGCTCCCGTAGGTTTAAAGGTATCACTAGCTGAAATCATGTATAGAACGAGATGCACTGTTTTCAGAGAGCGGATTCGAATTCGTTGTATGCTGACGGGACTAAAAAGATACCGCGGTTAGTCCTGCGGTTTTTCTTCAACCAGTTAAACATGGATTCTGACATGTTGGACATGAAATGGACAGACATGGATTCTGAAAAAAAATATGAAAATGACAAACCCTGATGGTCTTCATTCACATGCTTACCTTACCAAAAACTCATGCACTCACAGTTAAATAAAGATGGACATCAACTGCAGCGCCTCATGGAGATGTTGGAGGCTTGCGGAGCGGTGTGTAAGAGAGAAAATCGTGGTAGTTTTTCGTATTCATGGCGATGATATTAAAAATTCGAAGAAAACATAAGAAACAACCACCAGAATTTTTCGTTCTTTATTCAGATAAAACTATCACATTTAATCATAACGGGAAAACTATTGAAGTAGAAACTGATAGCTCAGCAATCCCATCACGGCTTGAGATGTCTATCTTTAGAAAAATTTTAGCGCTCGTACACCACCGAATAAACCGCCACCCTCAAAAGGTTTCAAAGATTCCAGTGAAGAAGGTAATGACTAATTTTCTAGTTTCTTCAATAATCTGTTGAGTTGTCGACTTTAGTTGAGAAAAAAGACCCAGAAGTTTAGTGTGTATTTGTTTTAGTGAACGTCGACGATGATCTCGCTAGGGATCATTTTAATGTAAAGCTTGATAGTAAGTTTCTTCTTTGATAAAAATCTTATTTTTGCAGACATAATAATCGTTGTAGCAATTTTCAACGCTTGAAAAAAAGTGTTACTTTGCTCCTGAAATGTTCACTTTTTTGTTATTACTTGTTTCCAGGAGACTTGCAAAAAGAAAAACGCTCAAAGAAGGTGAACTTTTAGCGTTAAAATATAAAGAGAATACGACGAGGATTTCTAATAGCCATTACTGCATTGCGGGGCGTGTAGCGCAATGGTTTGAGATGCTGTGCAATACACCTGTGGTTGCCGGCTCGATCTCGCCCTTGAGGCTTACCAAGCCGCCCATTCTTCCAGAGTTGAGAAATTCGTAATAGATTTACTTGAAAGTGTAGCACTGTGTTGATATATCGATACGACATCGGAATTCATTGTATAGGCCAGATATGCATTCAATCATCTCTGAGGATACTTAGTGAAGTCGAATGCTTAGCGCATCTCTTAGGGATTGATCAACGCTGAGAGTTCCATCTTTTATCCTTTAATATTGCACTAATTTGCACTAATTTTCGAGCCTAAAGTTTTCGCGCCTCGTCCAAAAAATCCTTTAGATTTTAGGACCACCTCTTCGTTCACGATTGTTTCACGTCCAAGAAAGATCCGCCTCCTACATTCTTTGCGAACACATGAAAACACACTTTTTCGCTGTAGTGATTAATTGCTAAACTTCGTTATGTTGTCGCTCATTCTGTCTCTGTTCAACTAAAATATCTTATAATAGAACCTTCTGACTTACGATGAAATAGTGAAAGATAATTTGCGTGTAGCGCAGTGGCTAGAAGCGCCGTGGAATTCACAAATTGCCTCTCATTCAATTCCTCTACAGCGGCTCATCAAACCCATCATCCCACTGGACACCTCTACAAAGCTTCTTGGAGTCAAGTATACGGTGCTTTCTTATATTATAGGTTGACGTCCGACTTCTCGCGTTTTAATACGCAAAAGTAGTGAGAAGTGGTAGTGATGTCCGTCATCACCAGCGTGGTGCTTGATTCCGCTGCGAGTAAACAAAGCTTCTCATTCTTCCGACGTCGGGAAATTGGTTCCGGACATGTCTGAAAAAAAACCACTCTCTCCATTCCAATTGGGAACACTCCAGCCCGGCTATCTCAGGACTCCAGCGAGAATTGCTCAACAAGTATTCTACAACACTCAAAATGAAATGAAAATACTCAAAGCACAACAGAAGTCACACGTAAAGTTGAAAGATCTTCGTGGACAATGGATGCGAGGAAACGAATTGAATGTGAGGAGTGCTGGGATCCTCACAGTAGACGTGAAGACGGGTCAAATAAAATAGAATTAAAAAGTACACAAAGGAGCAGTAAATTCTTGCAAACTGTTCCAGATTCTGCCTAGGGCACGTACGCCACCTCGATCGCCAGTTTCTTGTTCTCAGCGTCGTTCACCAGCAGGATTTAGCCCGCCGATCCGAACGGCTCCATCGAGTACACTGAACGTTTCGACATATTTCGACGAAACCTCCAGTTCATCTTTCTGTAGGCAACTGCCAGCGAAAGAGAACGTACAATCGATTGTGACACGACATATGTAAGTAGTACTTCGATTGATAACACTTTATCGTGAAATATAACTTCAACGATGCTGAGATATTTGCAAAACTCCGGACCGCAGGTGTATGCGGTGTGGAACGAACACGCGCTGTTGTCCTTACCGGGGAGCAGCGCACTTCACCACCACACCATCCGGGTCCTTCGTCTTGCCTGTCTCTCAGCTAGTTCTATCGATCGTCGCTGTGCCTGGATATGCAAATTTATCAGTTCCAAGTGGCTTGTTGGTTTGATGTGAGTCCTGTCACATTGGACCCAAATTTCAATAGGCACGCAAGATGAGATGTGGGAAGCAGTCCCTCTACTCTGAAGTCTCCATTTTTTCAAATTACTGTCGTCTGCTTGATAATTCAAAAGACCAACTTTCTATAAATCTCGGTTTGATATACCTATTTATACGTTCCTATAAACTGATCTTTTTGTGCTGATGCCAGGTTGGTATAAGTCTTTGTTATCGTTGCTGTTGGTATTGTTGGTCGATGGCTGACGTTTCGACTATGTCACCTTCTTCGTAGTCTGGACGTATTTTGTGTAACAGCAGCCTTATATTCGGTGAAATATAGTATTAATGAAGATCAACCTTTCAAATAGATGCCGTATTAAAGAGCCTACTCGTAGTGCTGTTACGACTGGGAGTGGCAAACGCGTTGTTCACATGGGCCGATTCAAAAAGTCATTCTGAAATAGTGAGGCATTCTTCTTTCCGGTTCATCTTTGGATCTTTAAAATTTGTCCAAAACGCCTCAAGGGTCTTGCGCGTTGATGTTTTTGATTCCTGCGCTAGGATCCGAACATTCAGTTCAAAATCATCGCCGTTGTGCTTTTGTGCCCTATATGTACCTAGAGAAGTGCTTTGACGAATTTTCACTTTCTCATCTCTCGTCAAAAGTCGTCAATCCCAATTGAAATTCAATCACACCTGAACAACTCGGGGGCCAGCCCCACTCGTAACAGGACAGTGAGTAGCCTTCTTGATCAATATGACGTTTATTTGAAAGTTTGATCTTTATTAATACTATAAGTATTCCACCGAATATAAGACTACTCAGCCAACCAACCACATCAACAACAACGACAACAAAGGCCTATACCAACCTCGCATCAGCTGGACAAGATGTGTTCGTAGGAACATATCAATAAATATGACGTCTACTTACTTGATATCAGTATGCAAGCGTTGAATACTGTGAATAGGAAGTTGCACTCGTAACAACACGGCTCTGAAGAAGGCGAAATCGCCGAAGCGTCTGCCATCGACCAACAACACCAGCAACAACAACAATGAAAACCTGTGCCAACCGAAATTGTGAACCTCGCATCAGCTCAACAAGATCCGTTTATAAGATCATATAAATAAATGTATCAACTATTTATGGCTAAGTTTATAGAAATTCGGTGTTTTGAGTTATATGTGAATAAGCATAGATTCAAAAATGGCGCGTGCGAACTGGTTACGGTGGCATCATCAGTTTGTATACATAACAATAAAGGCGCTTCCATTTCCTAGCTCTGCGATAAAACGATCTGAGATGACGACGTTCGACACAACGCTTTACATCGAAGATCATCAGAATGAAATCTCGCACAAATTGACAATTCAAGCAGATATTCAAGACAAGAAGCTCGTCAATCTTGCTATGAATGGAAAACGATGCAGGTGAAGTATAATGTACGATGTCAGTAATTTGAAAAATGAAGATTGGTTTGGTCCGTAGGAAAGGGAGAGGCTCTCCATTTAGTGGTAGAAGAAATCGCAATCGAATAAGGCTTTTTGAAGCTTTTTTAAAAACCATCGCAAAAAACCACAAGCCCAGCAGAGTTATAAGGCGGACGTTACAGGCGACACTAACTGAATAGGTTTCATGTTTCCTCCTTGTTATTCTGAATAACGTTTGAATTATGAGTGTCTTTATGGTTTTTGAGTGTCAGAGAAAGTTTTTACACCAAAAACCGATCTTGACGCGAGAATATTCGAGTTTCACTTATCGTTTATCATCGAGAAATTTCAGGATTCGATAGGTGTCGATTTGGACTATGCACGATAGTTATAGTTTTAATGGTTCTTGTGGTTCTGCTTGTACTGCGCATTTTCAAAAAAAAAAAATAAATTTATGTACGTGTGAGCTCTCAAGGACTTTTATGGTGGTTTTTTTTGTTTATTCTCTGATATCCAGAAAAATCTGTGGAACACTGGACATTGCTACTTGTACTAGCAGTGATGGGCCCTTAGAGTGCCATGAAAGTTGATTCTTGCTTGAAAGAAATCTGTAATGAATGCTTTGTCTTTGGTTCAACCCCGGGTTAAGCGCGCTCTCTTCCTCATCTCTCAGACTTGGCAAATTAATAAGAAACTTGTCTGAGTGGAAAGTATATTGCCATGATAAAACACTGCGCCCTAGCCAATCACTGTATGGACGAAATATGGATTTGGACCATCTGTGTGATGCCCAATACACTAGAATTTGTGAGTCATCATTAAGGCGTTTATGAACGTCAAACGCTTTTATGCTTTATCACCAGAGGTTCTATTTTTCATTAAGACACCAGTATTCAGTGAAGATTCCTTACAACATTACAAGTGGTCGGTGCTGTGTCAGGACCAAAGCAGTATTTGTCATTCGCACAAGCTGTCATTAGAGCCTTTTCGCAGCACAGCAACACTGACAGAAAAATTAGTGAAATAAGATGCGCTGATCATTCATGCTGTGGTTAAATTATAGACGGTTTACAATGGTGCTGACAAAACGATTTGTGGTAAGTATAGGCGGTATAAGGGTGCGTGTGGCGCAGTGGTTGGAGGCGCCACTGCAATACACACGTGGAAACGATCGCCACTCCCATGGCCCACCAAGCCTTCCATACCTCCGAGGTCGGCAAATTGGCACCAGACTTGTCTGGAAGGATGGCAACACTGGCTCGATACATCGGTAGGCCATTGCGAGTCATTGTAAAGGCCAGATATGCATTCAATCACCTCTAACGATACTTAATGAGGTCGGATGCATGACGCATCCCTCAGGGATTGATCAACGCCGGGAGTTTTATCCTTTTTTTATTTAGAGGTGGTACTTCCACTGCGATGGGAGATGGTTAGGCTCTCATGGGAACATAAGTATGGTAGCGATGAGCAGAGCAAACGTATAAAACCATCATTCTGATATCGCCTGTCACCTGTATCACCTGTAACCCTGTTGATCGTCGAGTGACTCAAGCGGGCACCGGTAAATCTTCCATTTTTCGTGCAAGAGTAGCCCAGTGGGTTCTGCTCGCTCTAGGGATTACTCGTCGAGCATCATATCTTTTTTCTAAGCTTTTCGTGAAAAACTCTGACCATCAAGTCGGTAATCTTCCTGCAGTGCGTCTGACATACCGAGGAATCTAGTCACTAACGGCTCTTCTCCATCGGTTGTCATTCATACGCATTACGTGTCCGGCTCACATAACCTTCGACTGTTTGGCGTACAGAACGGCATCTTTGATTTTTGATCGTTGGCGCAGATCGGAACTTCGGATCCCATCCCTTACTTGTGTGTAACGGGATACTCCTAGCATCGTCCTTTCAACTGCGAGTTCAATAACGCCGAAGGATTTTTCATTCTGTTAACGTAACGACCAGCCTTCTAAGGCATACGTTAAGGCAAGAAGTACCGTTGAGTCGAAAAGGTGGGCACGGAGTCAGGTGTTCTTTGTTCTCTTCACTACGTCCTCGATGCTCTTGAAAGCTCCCCAAGCCGCTCGTTTCCCTCTGCTCAACTCTGGAGCTACGTCGTTCAACATGCTGATTTCCCGACTTATATAGATGCAACTGGGGCATTCGGAGATACTCGTTTTGTTGAGCGTGAATGGAGCATACGAAACCAATTCGTTCCTCAGAACATCGCTTTTGTGAAGTCTAGTCGAAAACCAATCTTTCCACAGGCTCTATCAAAGTCGGCAGGCATACGTTGCGCGTGGTTCTTTTGGTGTTTATAAGGACGATTTCATCAACAAAGCGAAGATGGTGTAACTGCCGATCATCGATTTTCACGTAGTAATTCCCATGACCGACTTTCTGTTAACCTCGGCATTAAATTGATAATTCAATGTTTTTCATCAATAAGCAGACACGAGGTTGTTAATATAGAATTTATTAGAACACAATTGCTGACGTTTCGGCGGTTTCGCCTTCTTCAGAGCCTGGAAAGGTCAAATTGAGATGTGATCTACTCAGCCAAACACTTTCATAACCCTAGCAGATAAAACTTGTTAAATCGATTTTCATTCGCATAAGAAACAGCTTCATTCAAACACCTACCGTTTATTTGTTGTAAGTATTTAAGTTCGTTGGTGGATAGCCGCCGCACAGAGTAATACATGGTCGATAACTGGGTCCATGTCAGGTCATTGGATCAGCCTGAGGTATGGCGCCAGGTCACGCGTGATAACAAGACACTCCTCCTTGCGGTTCATTTTTGAATTTTTGGCATTGATCCAAAAGGCTTCAAGAGTTTTACGCGCTGATGT